>PYFS01004772.1:0-173831 GCA_003671545.1 Ophiognomonia clavigignenti-juglandacearum | reverse complement strand
TGAAAGACTCCATCATTCCCCCCACCAGCATCAAGGGCATTGGCTTTGATGCTACCTGCTCTCTCGCTGTCTTTGCCTATTTTTACCCCACAGCTCCAGATGCCACGCCATCATCCATATTCTAGAAGTTCCGACACGGTGGTAATCCTACCCCCAAATTCGCACGTTTCAATCAACAATGGAAATCTGCCATGCGTGGTTGCCACCTGACGTGCAAGTGCAGAAACTGAACAACCCTAAGCGAGGAGCCGACTTGAGGCCTAACTCTATTGCGAGTTCCCCTAGGCTTGCCAATCGGAGTTCGCTCATCGATGGCGTCTGTATCAAGCCCTAACCACCAGCCAAGCAGCGGCCGCCCTTGGACCGAGCTACATCTTAGGGGCTTCTATAGCCGCGCACACTTACAATGCCGCAATGCCACACGCATTTTCAAAGTCAGCACTGCCATTCAGCTGAGCTCTCGCAGTCATATGTACGGCGGATAATGCCGTATCGGGTGCGGGGGAATGACGCGGTTATATGCATCTCTCGGGCCGTGGACTTCATCTAATCGGGCAGTATCCCAGCGCCGAGATGAACAGGCGTGATTACCTTTTACGGCCTCGGCGTAAGCGGCGCATCGACCACTGCACCACCAGACTCACAAACACTGCGTCGCACGCCCCAATTCCTGGCAACCCCTGGCCTAAGGGCGCCCGCCATATCGTCGCACGGCAGCACGAAATACCGAAAGAACCATCACGAAGTAGCAGGAAAGGCGTTCACCAGCACCGCAACTTTGGAACTGTACGCCAGTACGCCCGAAATAGAAATCCAAGCGACCGAGCAGCAATCTTTCGTATTCGAACCTGGAAACCGACCAGTCCTTGTCCTGCTTGGCAACTGTCAAGAAGTACCTACCTAGGTAACCGTCGATTGGATGAAACGGCGAGACGAAGTAGCTAAAGTAGGTCGAAACAATCCCAAGCGAGGTGACGGCGGGCGTCAGATCTCAAAGTAAGCCGCCGGAAGCATCCTGGGCCCGGCTGATCCTCCCGGTCGATCCCTGAAGCCACCCCAGCGGTTCTGTGAACGACCGCTATCATCACTGAGCATCATTCGCCTCCCCCGAGCCTTCCGCACACTTCGAGGCCGCGATGGATGACCATGGCACACGGCATAGTATATGCATCAGCATCACCTCATGCTCAGCTCCTAAGATCACCAGGTCGACCGACCGATGGTGTGATCGACCACTAACCAACAGCGTGAATTATGATTCCTGATGAGAATCGACAGCGCAATATAAGAGCCCGTCGACCTTTGAACTCAGACGATTTACATCAGACGTATGTCATGAGGGAAGTGCCGAGTCTACCTAGGTACCTAGGATTGTTCTCGATCATAGAACCACCCTCAGACACTTTCCCGAAGCCACCGTTTTCCCCCCAGCCACTCAGGCAAGGTCCTGCTAGTCAATCATTACCCCTTTGGGACGGACTTTGGCAATGAAAACACTCCCGAGCCCTGCAGCCGGGGACCATTTTCAGTTGGCTCCTTTAATTGGCTGCTTTAATAGTATCTATACGGGATATGTCAAAGCACAACGCTAGTACCACTGATGCTAGTGCAAGTTTTTCCTAGTCACCGCTATCAAAATCAGGTAGTAGAATGTGAAAGCCGGTCTCCCAGGGTCCTTCTGTCGCACCTCGGTGACACGGCATGGGATTTCGCGGCGATGCACGACATCATCCGGGCCGGATGAGATTCTTCGGCCCAGCAGCTGGCGAATCGTCGAGAATGATTCGTCGGTGTGGGAAGCCAGGGTATGAAAGTCCTGTCTCTTCAGCATCTCACGTAAGGGCTCTCGTGCTTCATGCTGGACGACCAGCCATACGAGAGCACTTGCTGGCCAGTGTGGCGATTCACTCTCGGTTCTCAGCCGTCTGCAGAGGTAGGTCCTGCCCTAGCACTTCTAAACAAGTCTGTGCGCTTAGCTGATGCCAGCACAGCGTGCTTGCTGTGTGACCTGAAGGAAGCACTATTTCACGTTCGCACCGACACGAATCGAAGGCTAACATTTCACCCCTCGCCTAGGGGCTGTGGGAAGGTGCCATGGCTTCACCCAGTAGGGTACAAACAGCCGTTCGGAGTGGGCTCTATTGACGGTTCTCTTCTTCCTTTCATCAACCTGGCTGCCGACCACTCAATACGGCTACTATCAGCGTTCTGATAACGCTTTCACATAGTTGCAGCTTCTGCGCAGATACGTGGCCAACCTGGCGCACATCCTGCTTCTTAGCCGGCTGCCCGTGCGAAGCTCCAGACCTCCAGGATGTTTGCACACGTCCCTGTGTACGGAGCAGTATGTTCATCATCGCACGTTAGCCGAAACAAAAATGGCTCATAGTATCACAGTGGACACGGGATCGAGTACGAAAACACCTTTGGGACTTGTACTCGTGCAGATCCAATTCTATCCCGATGGACAGCCACTGGCAGTACTGTGGACCGCAGCGATCCCTGACCCATGGCATATGCAGGCAGCAGCATCGCTGCTCGGAAACATCAGATGGCTGACTTCTGCCGCGCACAAAAAAGAACACTGTTCCCAGCCCTGGATATGGCTCACCTCAGCAAGGCTGGTCCTACAGCATTGGTGAGTTCGCTGGCAATGTCTTGAAATAGCAGATTGCTCTGTGGGGGTTCTCGCAAAATTTCCTGATTGACCAGATCTCCCAAAACCATCTCGCCCCCAGCAGAAGCTCGTGGCATTTCTTTTTCTTCAGATGGCACACTGGCGTCTGGACTCCAGAACCAACATGCTTTCTTTTTATTTCGTTCCCACGGTATCATATCCCTATCGGGCGGTAGCCACCTCCATTTACACAAATTCGTTGAGAACCAAACACGCATCATATCCCTATCGGGCGGTAGCCACCTCCATTTACACAAATTCGTTGAGAACCAAATACGCCTCTCGCTTGGAATAGCAGCTGGCCTTCACTTACACCACGCTGATCACAGCATCTACCACTGTCTCGATCCGCCCTCCGTCGAGGTTATCGTCGTCACCAGACACGAATCCTTACACCCTCTTTGGTCGTCATTGTCTCACTGATCCTAGAAGTCGTGGCACCATGGTTTTCTGCGCATATTGCGGAAAAGGTTTCACCCGCAAAGAACATCTAGAAAGACATCTCCCTCAGCGTAAGTGCTATCCATTGGGCTAGCGGACGTGATTCACACAAGCTCACCACCTAAAAGATACAAACGTGAAGCCTCATCGCTGTTCTTCTTGTGGGCTAGACTTCGCACGAAGGTGAGTCCTTGCCCAACCTTCTGCTTCTCCATCATGGGTCTCGCACTCACATTACTTCCAGAGACCTTTTACAAAGACATCACGCAACGTATCATGAGCCACGAGACCCCATGGAGCCCCTTCCCGGCGGAGTCCCCACGATTCCTGGCAGGACACCTATAGCCTGTCAAAATTGTGCGAATGCCAAGACGGGGTGCGACAAGCGCGTGCCTTGTAGCAGATGTGCAGAGAAGAACTTGCCCTGCACTGCTCGGTTTGCCCGTCGATCATCAAAAGCTGCTGCTCGTGCAGCGCAGGCCAGCGCGTTCAGCAGTTCACTGGTGGCCCCAGCGAGGCTTTCAGGCCCCGCCATACCCTCAGTGATGAACATCAGTCAAAGCCCGCCGCTCTCAAGACCGATGGGAATTGGCTCGCCGAAAGTCGAGCCAGTCGCAATCGTTGACCCAAACCTACAGCCGAATTCACTACAGCATCATTCACCTCCCGAGCACAACCACTTCAGCCCCAACTTCACATCGCCCCCACCCAAAATGGACATGATGGGTGACTTCATGCACATTGGCAACGACTTTCTCACGTCCGAGCCAAATTACGATGACATGGCCGTCTGGTCAGACTACCCCCTCAACCTGGGACCCGAACTGTACTCGAACTCATTGATGCGCGGCAATCTCGATTTACCGACCTTCCACGCGTTCAGCGATGCTTCGCTGTCCGAGCCCCTCACAGCCTCGTCGTCAGGAGGCTCGGAGCACACAAGAGATATAAGCATGTCGACCGCCGACTTCGAACACAACAAGCTCATTGACATGACGACGTGCATGCCAAAGGGCATAGTGATCCCGGAGTTCAAGGTTGTCATCGCAGCTGAGAACTCATGGCCCCTGGCAAGGTGCAATACTCCCAAATATTCCGCAGAGTGTCCTCGGACTGGCATTGTACATCTGGAGGCACTCGAGAAAAAGTGCCAACAGGACGGCACGTGGGACATCCTCAACGAGTACCTCATGGGACACTGTGGCCCCAGGGAGTCTGCACAGCCAAGGGTTGTGCCGATTACATCGCGGACGCGCGACAAGATGACGGCGATTACACAGAGCTTTCTACAAAAGGCACTGGGTGTGCACCGGGGCGGTGCCAATGCGTATGCCCAGGTCGGATACTCGGAACCAAACGGCGCCTTCAACTTCATCATGCTGCCGCCCAACGACGTTCTCGAGTACTTCCTGGGCAGCTACGTCCGCAGTCTGGGCGACTATTATCCACTGGCGTTCGCGATGCGAGTGGATCCGAACGAGATGCTGCAGAATAACCAAGCATCGACGCTGCTGGTCCTACTCATGATTGCCCAGGGAGCCGCCGCTGTGCCGATGGAGGAGGCCAGGTACTTGTCTGCAGGGTTGACGGAGACGAGCCGCATTTCCCTGTTTGATATCATCGAGAAAGATATCGAGCTGTGTGCTGATCCCATCATATTGCGTTGTGCCCTGTTATTCATCCATCTGGGCGCGTGGAGTGGGGACAAGTGGCAGATGGACATCGCCATGGGGCAGCGGGGGATGTATCTTTCGGTGGGTTGACGTTGCTCACCCAATTCGTCTGACTGTCTAGTGTTTGCTGACCTCGTGGCCATTAGATGATGAAACACGCGGGTATGTTGGAGCCACAGCCATCGATGATCCCGGCCTTCAACGACTCGACGACGGTAGAATTGCAATGGAAGGCCTGGCTGCATAGAGAGGCACAGAACCGGTAAGTCATCGGATGTTTATGCTTTTGCGGTGATTAGGACTGACATACGCCAAGGCTTGTGTACAACTGGGTTCTACTGGACACCGAATTGAGTCTCTTTCACGACACAGCACCACTGCTCGCTGTCTCGGATCTACGGTGCCCTCTTCCTGGCCCTGAGGATCTGTGGGTCGCATCCAACTCGGCACAGTGGCAGACAAGCATTGAAAAGGAATACGGATCAATGGCCAACTTTAACTCACAAATACTGCCAAAGTCTCTTACGCCCTCCCTTACGCCCTCCCTGTTCGACCTCTTCCAATCCTTCCTCCAAGACAAACCCCCGCACAACTTGTCCAACCTCGGGCCCCAGCATATGCGTCTTCTGCTTCACCCACTGCAGTCTCTTCTCTGCCATCTGACACAGATGCTCTCTTGTTTCACGGATATTCTCGGCACCGGCCGTGCCGTAGCCGGCACCATGAGCAAAGCTTCCACAAATCAACGGCTCGAGGAAGTCCACGGCCTCCTGCAAAAGTGGTACAAGCTCGCGGAAGCCATGATCAGGAACAAGCCGGACTGCTCCGTGACAAAGTGCAATCTGGTTCTGTACCATCTCATCTCCTTGAACGCTGTCACCAGTTTCCCAGAGATTGAGCGGCTAGCACGCAAGGAAGGTCTGGAGGCGAGCGGGCCCACGTACTGGGATCTCGGTCTCAAACACAAGCGGTGCATCTACCAGCGAGAACAGGCCATATCACACTGCACACAGGCCTTCAGTTTGCTTCGAAGCCTGCCGGCTGATCGACAGCCAAGCTGGTGGAGTACGGCGCTGTACCGGGTGACCCTCATCATGTGGACAGACGGCATTGGCCGCCTGGACCCGAACTTCAAGACCTCGCCACCATCTTCTCACGAGGATGGCAGCAGCAGCAGCAACGCGATGAATCAGGGGACGCCTGAGGATCGTACAGCTATGGAATATCAATGGGACGCTGATGCAAAATTCTCTGCCCCACAAGCGGACAATCTTCTGGTCGCTCTTGAGAATCCATCAGCTATACTTGATCTGGGTATCAAGACAATCGGAGACGGTGTTAGCACGCGCATTGGGGATGGCATCCGGAGAAAGCTGGCTACGTTGGCAGCTAACTGGACACTGGATTCCATCGGTGCAAGCCCCAAAGCGGCTGCCTGATCGCAACCTTGGAACGACAGCGCTATGCAGTATTTTGTGTTTTTTTTTTTTTTTTTACGTATAGAAGAAAGGGTCGCACTTGAATCATAGTCATCGAGGAAGGTCCCTCAGGGTCATGACTGAGGGGCTAGCACAGCAACGGAGTTGGGTGTTTTTGGGCAGGGGTGGGGTGGTTATGACGACTACGAATAACTTCAGTCCTATGGACTGGTTCCCGAATCAATTCACAAGCATTTTGGTCAGAATAAGCGTATAAGTTCCAACCGCTGCACTCCATTGATGATGATTTGCTAGTTCTCCCAAACCTGGAAGTCTTCATAATCTGGGAGCTGCTCAGTGCTACCGAATGACGTGCACAGTTTTGCAGGAAAAAGGAAACATTCCAAAGCCAATGTCTACTTCATCATGATTCATGTTGCGCCTGCACTGCTCTACTCCTATTTGGGAATATTGATTTTTTTGGTCGTGAACTCAAGGATTATGAAGCTGTGGGGTAGGTACTGGGATCGCGACTGGGGACCCTAGCTCATTGTTCCCAACCGCAAAGGCTCCTCCCAAATCCGGCAAGTGTTATCTCGTGCAAGCAGATGATCATTGCGCATTTTAGGTATGCACGTCCTGATTCAGCTGATCTAAATTCCGAGATACAAGATGAGGGTCTGCAGCCTTGCCAGCCTTGTGTAAGTGAAACTGATTGTCTCAAATACCCATGCCTGAAGAAGCATATCAACATGATGACAACAAGATCACATTCAACAGATGACGGGAATCCGATTCCATGTCTTCCGAGTGCTCGGTATATGCCGGAGAAGAATCACCACAATATGGAAATTTTGCCAGCGTTGATCGCCATTACACAGAGACATGCAAAGACGTCTGCGTGTTACACCAGACCGCCCACAAATTCGGGTGGGATCCAAGGCCCCTGGATGGGTATTTCCCCGAACCCCCCCCCCCCCGGCCCCCGGGCATATTCAGAGGCACCTCGCGGAACATAGCTCAGAGATCCATTGCATTGGTTGTCTCAGCCGAGGAGCCACCACATGTGCCACAGAGTGACGTGGTTGCTCCAGGAACGTCGTGATGCCGTGTGCACCCATGGCAGTGGAATGGATTCTCAATGCTTGTTTACCACATTTGGACAGTGCAACTGTGAGGCCCATATAGAACTTGATTGGTGCTGGACAGCGACAGGATTGGCGACCTGAGGTGAAGAAACGGCGTTTCGCGTAGTATCTTTCCCGACTACGGCTGCAACGCGGTCAGGACGGCCGAACTACTTTGATGACTGAAAGGGGACCGAAATGGCCTGAAACACCTCTGCACGGTAGTTTATCTCAGTTACTACGACCCCACTAACCCTTGTTGCTAACCCTCACTACCACAGTCCCGATGAGCCCGGTCTGAGAACTGAGGCAAATGACTTTTGTCAATGCAATCAGGTACCGAAGACCCTTGACTATGAGCACCTACTTGAGCAGGAACTGCATGCCATGCAACATCAGAGCTCAAGGAGTTTGCTTCATTCAATGATTTATTTTGGTAGATAGTATGTTTGAACTTTGGTTAGGTAACTTCAGAAACAACGGCTCCAGTGCAGCAGCGCACTAGTAAGTAGCCGGACATCCGGTGGGGAAGTACTTCACAAAACACCAACATCCAGTACAGTCGTTGCATGTGCAGAAGATACCAGTACAAAGTGAAAATTCGCAGGTTTGATGAAGAATTTGATTTGACGAGTTGTATATGTTGATGACCGATGTCTACGCGGTCGTCCACCAGCAGCCACTTCGCCTCGAACTCGACCTTGAAAAGTGAGGCCCAGCTCGAGGCACCGCGGCAATCCGAAAGCCCCTGGTTGAATCCGGCGTCCCATGTCCGAGCTTTACCCCATGAAGCTCCCGAGGTTGTCAGCTCCGGACGGTGGGGTGTTTGAGATGGATCGATTGTCCGAAGCCGACTTTATATACTTGACCTTGAGGCCGCCATTGTGTGGTAATGGAATGGCTCGACCATTTCAGATCCACATGTAATCACTGCGAAGCACTTTTATCCCAACATAATCATCACACTACACGAACTCATTCACAATGGCTCCCTCAGCAGTTGACACCGTATCCCACTCCACATCCTCCGTCGACCCAGCCCGCCCATTTGCTGGTAAGGTCGCACTCATCACCGGTGCCGGCCGCGGAATCGGAAAAGGCATCGCTCTCGAGCTGGGCAAGCGCGGAGCCAACATTGTCGTGAACTACGGCAGCAGTGCCAAGTCCGCCGAGGACGTTGTCGCCGAGCTCGCCAAGCTTGGCTCCAAAGGCTTTGCCGTCCAGGCAGACATCAGCAAGCCCGAATCCGTCGCCGAGCTGTTTGAGAAGGCTGTCGCACACTTTGGCCACATCGACTTCGTCGTCTCCAACTCCGGCATGGAGGTCTGGTGCGCCGAGACCGAAGTCACGCCCGAGCTCTTCGACAAGGTCTTCAACCTCAACACCCGCGGCCAGTTCTTCGTCGCGCAGAACGCGCTCAAGCACTGCCGCCACGGCGGGCGCCTGATCCTGACGTCGTCCATCGCCGCCAGCGTCGGCGGCATCCCCAACCACGCGCTGTACGCCGGGTCCAAGGCCGCGATCGAGGGCTTCACGCGCGCCTTTGCCGTCGACTGCGGCGAGAAGGGCATGACGGTCAACGCGATCGCGCCCGGCGGCGTCAAGACCGACATGTTCGACGAGAACGCCTGGCACTACGTGCCCGGCGGCTACAAGGGCATGCCCATGGATACGATCGACGCGGGCTTGGCCAGCATGTGCCCGCTCAAGCGGGTGGGCACCCCTGCGGACATCGGAAGGGCTGTCTACATGCTGTGCAGCGACGAGGGCGAGTGGATCAACGGTACGTATGCCCTCTTCTGGTGGTCATGTGGATGGGTTCCCCGTTTTTGCCTGCTTCCTCCCGCCCCTTTGATCCGGGGTGCATGATCAGATGAGTGAGACATGCTGACTGCTGTGCACCACAGGCCAAGTCATCAAGCTGACCGGTGGAAACGCCGTCTAAGGGCTTCGATGTCGTCCAGCGGAATGGATTTTCGACGGTCAAATACTCTACTCGCATGTGGCTGCATCCGGCCCACTGAATTGTCGCGGGATTGCCTCAACTATTGAGTGTGGCTTCCGAGGATGGGTCAGACGGACACGATGGTCGGAGCGCGACCTATTGATTGGGTGACTGCATTTAATATGAGGCGGATCTTGGGTTGGTTCTTGCATTATCTGGCTTTTCAGCAAATGCCGAAGTGGATTATCTGAACCCGTCATGTCCCTATGATGGCTGCATGCCTGCTCTCTGACGTTTGACTTGGTGACATGTGTACTGTACTTTCTCATCGCACCGAGGAGGCGTGAGCATTGGTCTCTTAAACGTTCTAGCACTGTTTCACAGCATCGCCTTGGCCACGGCTCAGGTCCCCTCGAAACTGAGACTGTCGGCCCGAACCTTGGGGTCAACCGCCTCATAATCTCCGCCATTGGATGATGCGTTATCGAGCGCTGAGGAACATGCAGGTTCGTTACTGAGAGGTCTTTAGTCGTGGACTCGACGCCGCTCCTTGCCTGATTCGGCTCTAGCTGTATTTGTGGTAATACAGGGTGGCTTGCGTAGCACTGCATAAAGGGCGCCTCCCTATGCTGTCACGTTTCAAGAATATTGATTGTCTGCTTGCTGTTCTCGGGGGAAATCTTCGTCGAATCATCGCTGTAGTCTTTGCAAGGTCCACAACATTGCTGGGGCAAATACTGGGCGCGGCCAGAAAGCAACAATCCAAGCACCGTCCTTCTATGTCTTGGGGCGTCGAAGCCTTGATGGTTCGTACTGCACGGCCTTGTCCTGCTTACTGTATCATTTGTTACTTCATTTTCTACCTGTAGACGAACAGAGCTGGTTGCTCAAAAGTGACACGTCGATTTCCTGGACAGATGTACATACTTGTCATATATCGGGACAGATCGAAAGATGAGCTTGCAATATTCATGCATTTCCACTCGCCTCGTACATGAGCGTTCTTCGTTGAAGCTTCCCGGAGTCTGGCACCTATAGCGATGTCCAATGAAAGCCAATCTAGATAAGACGCAGAGTACTGACACGCAGGGCCCAAAGGAAGCAACCTTCAAGGTATCAACGGAAGTTTGCAAGGTCCAGACTTGTTTCGGCGTGAAGGAAAGGCAGTAAAGTCAACGTGGCAGGTGTGATAGTCTGTCCCCAATCGGCATCATCCCATTTCCCTCTATGCAGGTGCTGTGTTCCCACCTCGGGGACTTGACTTGAACACACAGGGCTTGGGTACACCCAGCCACATTCGGCTACAACTGCCGTAGGGTAGTATTCATCGATCGACTGAAGACACGCTTTCTTTTATAGTGGTGGGCAACCATGCCGGCAGTGGGAAGTATCAAGCAAGCCGCAAGCCTCATCCAATATTGTTGGCTTTCGCCATCATGTGCCACCCATATCACCAGGAATTTGCTTCCAACGATGCACCCTCAAGAGACGTATTCCAGCTGCTGATCATGCAGTGTTAATGCCATAGTCACGGCGCTGTGTCACCGCGGAGTACCTAAAACTCAAGGACCGCCACGGCTAGCAGAGGCACAACCTCGAAAAGCCCGGCGTCTACAGTCTTCAGCACAGGCCCTTGTAAGAACTCTACCTAGGTATGTGCAGAGTCAACAGTGTCCTGTGCAGCCTCGGACTAATCAGGTAACTCGGGATGGATGCGGGGATATTATATTGGAAACGGGTAGCCACGCCCTCAGGCACCATCATTTTCGCAGGGTGGTAGTACGGGCAAGCCGCAATAATAGTTCACTATAAACAGCGATTACGTACAAACCTGGCAATCAATTTCACTTGCAATCTACAATGTCAGATTTGAAGTCATGTGTGTTTTGCATTTTATGCGAGCACTATCGGATAACGACTACATCGAGGTCTGATGGGCGAGAAGAAAGGAAACTTTCCTGTGCTTTGACTGAACTAAGCTTTCGATAACAAGGGTCCGTGACCTCAAACATCAGTGTAGAATATCAATTCGGAATTTTCCTTCTGTGTCGCAAGCCAAGACCATGCAGCACTGAACAAGTAGCCCGGCATGGCGGCGTACAAGTTGCCGTAGTCTGCGGGCTCGAACATCTGCGAATTCTCCTGCTTATAGGCCAAGACACTCCTAGGTGTTGCCATGGCCAGGAAGTGATCTCTCTCAGGCCCGGGGGGAAAAGCGCTAGATTCAATTTAGCCAAAGTCCGCGGGCGGCGGGAACGAAGAATCAAGTGTCCCCACCAGACTCACAATGCGTTGCCGAAGATTCCATGACAGATGGAAGGTTCCTTGACCAACAGACCCTCTCGCCAGACGCATTGGCGGGCGTTCTCAACCGCCACTTCGATCTTCTGTTGAAGTGCTGGGAAGTGTCTCCGGATTGCCACCAGTGACGGCACGAAGCCCGGCGCCCCGTGGCAGAACTGGACAAGGGGAGCCTCTTCACTGTTGTCCGAGCTGGCCCAATTCCCACTCGGCAGCTGCAAGTCCAGGACCTGTGCCAACTTGTCCTCCAGTTGCGGTGCAAGAGACGGGGAGGTGAGGACCAGCTGTGTAACAATACCAATGTCCCCATGAACTGCCCCCAAGTACCGTCTCCCATGCCACTTCCACTCTTGCCCATCGGCTAAAATTGCCTTGATCACTATCTGGATCGACTCTTCGACCAGTGGCGCGCCGTCCGGAACCCAGTGGCTGATCATTCGTAGCAGGTACAGCGTCCCGGAACGACCCTGGAGGACCTCGTCAGGATACTCCGAGCCTGCCACGATCGTGGGTATCGTTGTGAGGAAATCCTTGACGTCGTTCAAGTCCTGGTTTATGGCAGCGCGGACCGCAAGGAACGCCAGTCTTTCACAGCATATACCACAGCGGAAGTCAAGTGGACGATGGCTTCTTTTCCCAGCGATGTACCGCTTCGCCCATTGCAGGGAAGTCTGGCCACAGATAACCAGGTCCGGGCGTTGAGAGGAAACTTGCAGAAACAGATATGCAAATCCAGTTGGTCCAGCCCAGAGCCCCTTCAAAACAGGATAATCGTCTCTCGGGGGCAACTCAGTGACGATCTTCTCGAGCGTCTCTTCCAGAAGTAACTCCGGGTTCCCGAGACTCAGCAGTGGGGAGAAGTCGTTGGCGATGTACTTGGACTGCATCGTGATTGACGCGGGCTGCAACGACACAGTGCTTTTCCGGCGTGGTTGTCTCAGTTTCGGGAGTAATATTGAAGTTCGTGTCTCTGCATTTGCTCAGCAATGTCCAAGACTCAATCACAATCATGATGGCGGAAAAGATTGCGCCTGCCGGACTGGAGCCCCTCTTTCCGATATCCCCGACTCCACTCCTGTCTGACATGCTTGACTACAGGTTGAGATAACGATGACGGGGTTAGGGTCTTTCACGACGTTCGATAGGGCTCTTTGAAGGACAAACGAGGCTCTCTTCAGCATATGGCACTCGCTAATGGTGACAGGCTGATGCTTGCCTCTAGCTCGTGGCTCTACACTTCCTGTTCAGGCGCAGACTGGACCTGTCCACGTTTCTGGCCAGCATACATACAAGACCTAGGTAGTACCTCGTGCATGCTTCTCAGTCCTGTTAGTAACCCAACGTGAGCATATATCTACATTCCTCGTAGACTATCCAGCGCTAAGCTGCTGGGCTGACGCAAGGCAATGCGATGCCATGCAATGCTTGTGTGCACTTGATCCTACCTCATGGCAGAGTCAGGTCGCCGACTATGTTTGTGCCACCTGGGGCGCACTAAAAGAACATGTTTGAAATCTCGGCACAACTCTGACCCGACAGACCGGACATAAGGCTGAGACTGGTGGCGAGGTGCTTGCCTTCACAGGCGGAGGCAGGTTTTCCAAAGGCACAGCATGACAACTTGGAATTTAGAATGGATTCAAAGGGGAAAGGGACATTGTTCGTTGTACTTCTTCGGGACCGATCACCAGCGTCGTTAGTCCGAGGTGGCAATGCTGATATCAGCTGTAGACATGTAATGGTAATTAGCGGCTTAGGGCGTCTAGGTAGTTAGTCGTTCGCAAGTATTTCACAGTGCGTCCGAAGAGTGAGGCAGTCACCTTGCGCAGGTGACTACTCGACGCTGTGCTTTCAGCCAGGGGCCCTAGAGCCGCAGTAGATTCCTCGATTAGGAAAGGTCTCAATCAGATGCTACAGGCGCAGTGAGCAAAAAGCTTGTGAATTCCAGTTTCGTGGGGACCGACGCACAATGCGTAGCTAGATCTGCTTTTGCTAGCACTTCAGCTTCCCTCTTGCAAAACTCTGCCTGAAGCGTCAGCTTAGTGATCATGCTAGCAGGAGTTCACAGTTGGCTAAGGAGGTAAGTTTTCGGATGAAGGAATGGGGTCAACTTACGTGCCTATGCAGTCAGACGGCTGCCACGAGTACGCGCAGAATTGTGGCTTTGTTCTACCGAAGCCATCCCACGAGGCTTGAGCCGCTCTATACACAGTTATGGCGAAGGTGGCTGGCTTGTTGCCAAGACAGGGCAGACATCCAGGTGCACACACTTGAGCAGATCAGCCACACCAATCGTGAAGCCCCTGCCAGCGCTTATGGTCTCTATCTTTCGATGACGTCCAGGGCAAATGATGAATCATATCCAGTACATGGAATCTGACACACTGGGAACTTAGACGCCATCGTCAAGTACGTTGAAGTACTACACCTGACTAGGCTACAACATGTGCATAACGTACTTCATCGTCTACAGGCCCGCAGGTCCTGGTCAGCTGTTACTGAGTAAGGCTCTTGTCCTTCTAAATTGTTGCTAATTAGCCCGGCTAGTGACCCTGCTCCTGTTAATTACCCAACCGCAGCCCTCTAGATCTTAGTATCATGACGTGAGAATTTGTTCATTGATCAATGAAGCAGACTTTAAGCAACTGATGCATGACTTCTGCGTGGATACGGTAAAATCTAGGTACAGATGCAAATGTGCATTCCAGCATCACTTGACCTGTCGAGTGCACTGCATACAAGTATTTGGGCAACTCTCGTTCGATCATCAGATGGATCCGGAGCCGACAGACTGGTTTGAAATTTCACATGTTGGTCTACCTGAGTATCTACAAGGCTTCTAGTTTCGAGGTTGAATGATCCCTAGGTACTGATTTGGATGCCCAATAGACGGTGACAACAATAATCAATCGTCATTTTCTGAAACTTGGCTGCATTTCTCACCTGCCATGACAAATATTACAGGCAGTTTCTGCACAGGAGACGCACGTCGCTGGAACCACGGCCTCGGGTTTCTGTTGTTCCTCAAAGTTACATAGCACAAGCTCCGCGAGCTAACGCAAGGGAACATTAGTCTTCGAATCCGAGGTCCATGTCCAGCCAAAAACGTGCTGGCCAAAGTGTAAGAACGCCTTTCGAAGCATTTAGTGTCCCTGGGCTGATTATTAGCGCCCCAAATGTCCTCGTTAAATTGCACGTTGAGATCAGCAGTACTGTACGGACCTGGACTTCTAGACCCCGAATATATCAGTAAACATTACACTTTGTGGGACCGAGTGCACAAGCCGTCACCACACGATATAATTAACAAAGTTTCAGACATGACCATGCTCGAGCGTCTGACACATATCAACGTGAAGTGACAGCCTGCATGTCAAATCGGAACATATTGTAAGCTAAAAGTGGAACAAAAGCACCGATGGGAGCACTGCACCAGAGTGTCGGGTCCCGTGGTCTCTGCCTGTACTCAGAGATCTGAATCACCGGCAGGATTCTGTGCTGTGCTCGTTGAGGCCTTCAACTACCCGCTGTCACCCACCTGTCGAGACCTGTAGGAATCCGAGGCATGTGAACCGTGAGAGTGTATGTGTGCTCTCATGCCGCAGGTCAGGCCTGCGCTTCAGCTACCTGTATGTCTACTGCGGACCCAAATTCTGACATCGGCCACGATGTAACACAGGATTCTCACGCCACGGAATCTAAAATACATGCGTATCCTCGGGATCTGCGAAATGGCGGGACTCTGATGCTGATTCCAGCGGGCTGGAACTGGTTTTGACGTCTCAGTGCCCAGGTGCGGCCAGGCCCGTGAGGCTTAGTTTCCTGCCCCGGCACCCTTAGCCTCGACCTTATTTCTCACCCTTGGTTGATGCCTTCCGGACATCTCCACCATATCCCATGATGAAATCCGGAGTCAATGTTTTGAAACATGCTGCTCGTACAGCATTGTTGCTGAGGTGCTTCGTAGCATCGTAAGCATCCTTCATGCAGCGCCTCTTACAGAAAGGGAAATACAGATGGAAAGTCGCGTTGAAACATTAGTCTCTGTTCATGGCTCCCGTAGGTAGACGTTCAATGATACGGACCTCGAGGCTCAAGCTATATTTACGCGTGGTACTTGATTTGGGCTGGATTGGGAAGTCCGAGGTAGCTCAGCACTAAGAGACAGAATGCGTATTGATGATTAGGTACCTCACAAGAGTAATATCAGAGAGAGAAAAAAGGACTTCCAATGTAGCCCCGGGACAGCTGTGCCACAGTCCCGGCCGTGTGGAGAAAGAGGCAGGAAGCCGCGAGCTCATGGGTATCATGCAGTGCATCGTGAAACATGACGGACAATCCAGGGAATCGGCCCTCTCCTGAACCCGGTGATACCTTCGCGTTCGACAGGGCACCTCGGTCTGAGGCTAGGCAATATACCAAGTCTGAAATCCAAACCAAGCGTTGTCCTCCTCGTAAAGCAGACCAGTCGCAGCTTTCTCTGCCCCTTTCAACAGAGATAGGATCAGGAACGAAAAGGGGTTTCGTCGAGTAAGGAACCGGACCTTCCTCCGTGACTCCTCGTTCTTGTCCCCTTGTACATCCTGCCACAGTATGGGAATGGCTTGTGTCTCATTCTCTGCTCCCGTCCCGTGTCTTGTTGCACCCTCCCATCGTTGTTTCTCCTGTCGATCCTTCTCCAGTCTAGCGGCAAGCCACGAGACAATCATGCAATTGAAAATGAACGCCACTCAACTCGAAGGGTATCTGGCAAGACCATTGCCGAAAAGAAAAGTTGTCAAGACGACAAAAGACAGTATAAAGATACTGATAAGCCAGGAAATGCAAAAGCAGTCAAAACAAAAGCGCCATGGGTCCTGTGATCCATCAAGGAATGTAGAAAGTATGTGGTGTCATGCCGGTCGTAGATTAGGGCCCTCCGCTCGGAAACCATACCATATGCTGTGCTGTGCTGTGCTGCTGCTGCTGCTGCTGCTGCTGCTGCAGCAAAGGCGCATCTCGGGAGTCCACGCGATCCCCGTGCGTGGGGGAGAGGGGGGGGGGGCTAGGCAGTGCATGCAGCAGAACCTTGTGCGTTTTCTCGCTCACAGATATTCTGTGTCTCCCTTCCTGTGCGCGACAGACTGGATCGTCGACCCCAGATTCTGACCGAGGTAGCCAATCATCGCCTTGCTGACCTCAGGGTCTTCCGACAGCTCCGAGCAGACCTCGCGGAAATTCGAGTACACCTCGTCGAGCCTGTGCAGCTCCCTCCCCAGGATCTTGAGCTCCAGCCACTTGCTGTCCTGGCTGTTGATGGTGTAGGCCCCGAGACTGACACCGAGGCCCGGAGTGCCCGAGAGGGTTGGTGTTGAGGTCGGCGTAGACATGCCTGTCTGCGGACTAGTGTTGCTGTTCATCGGGCTTTCCTGGTCGAAATACGACTGCGAGGCGTTTTTGTAGAACGTGGTGATGGTGCCAAGTACTGTTGCTAGAAGCATGGCAGCTGTGTGTGTACCTGAGCGTCTCATGCACCGGGTGCAGCCTGCGAATGGGTCAGCAAAAGGTACATAATTATTTGGTGAGATTCATGGAGATGATTTACTAAGCATAGCAGCACATCCTTCCACGGCCTTCCGATTCAGTGAGAGCACTAAATCAAAAGGTGGCGGCGAGGGTGACGAGGCATTATGGAGAGCCTGCAAAGACTGTAGGCACACCGTGAAGCAGATGCACGAGCCTCCGGTCGATCCGAAAGAAGCTGAAGTGGTTTTTGCGGGAAGAGGTCGCATATTTGGGGTCGCGGTTGGACTGGGGTAATAATTGGAGCTCATGTTGGGCGGTGTAGGGAGATGGTTGAACGAGAACATTTCCGGGCTGGTGGCATCGACCCAATTCATGGCGTTGCTGTTCAAGTCGTAGGAGTGAGAGCGGCTATGCGCACTTGGCATTGTCGACGCTGCCGGTGAGTCTGTGAATGTGGCGGGCATATCGCTCGGCGGAGTCCATGGCATTGTAGACCCATACATATCTCCGGACATGCCGGTATTCAAGTCTGCTGTTGTGGTAGAATTGACGCCCATGAATGTGAGCCCGGAAGATATCGACTGGTTGCGGCTCAGAGCCTCGTCGAAGTTTGTCGGCGGCGTATTCCAGCCTGCGTCAAAGGTATAGCCCCCAGTCATTCCAGCATTGACTGCGTACATCAAGCCGTCGGTGGACATTGGCGAAGATACACCTGGGCGCGATGTTGGCGTTGCGTGTTGCTGGGATTTTGCACTCTCAGACGCTTTGGGCTTGCCAGCCCGACTGGATGGTGAATAGCGGCATTCTATGCCGTTGGTCAGGCATCTGGAGCAGATCGGCCTGGCCTTGGAACACTTGACCTTGGCAAGGAAGCAGCCGTCGCAGGAGGCTCGAAGCCTTGGTTGGCGTATTTTGCTGGCTGTAGCCATGTCGTC
Source organism: Ophiognomonia clavigignenti-juglandacearum (assembly GCA_003671545.1). Classification (NCBI taxonomy): domain Eukaryota; kingdom Fungi; phylum Ascomycota; class Sordariomycetes; order Diaporthales; family Gnomoniaceae; genus Ophiognomonia; species Ophiognomonia clavigignenti-juglandacearum. The sequence goes on along the minus strand of PYFS01004772.1, from coordinate 155,809 downwards.
GTGAAGATGTTGGTGTGTATGTACGCCTTCACAGTTGCTTAGGCTCGTGTCAATGTTGTGTGGTTGAGCTGTCAAAGAAGGAGGGATGTATAAATTAATGAGCACTGGTGAGAAGGGCCGAAGAAGATGATGGCGAGCCTCAGTTCGGTGAGATAGGAAGACAGGTGAATATGTATTTGTGGGAAATAGTGCGCCTCAGAGGAGCTTGGACAGTGGAGTGGAGACTGGGTGACAATGTCCAATCGAGGAGGTCACTGACGAGAGACCATGTATTTGCAGAGATTGGCGGCCGTTCCGAGGCTCAAGGGGGGACGATGCTAACGGCTGAACGAGGCGCTTCGCCCACATGAGAGTGAGCACCTAGCGTGACAAAGGGCCCAGGAAGCTTGGGAAAGATAAACAAAAAAAAAAAAAAAAAAGACACCTCTGCACCTCGTTGCGCTTCCCCAGCCTTAGATAAGCCCGTCCGCATGCACCGTCTGCGGTCAGGGATGTACGATCCACGCTCGGGAGACGGGCAGGGTTGACACGAAGGCGAGGGGCGCCTGGTCTGGTCAGCGCCTGGGTGGAACCGAGTAAGGTGAACGACGAAGGAAGAGTGGTACAAGACGTCGCTATGACTCGAAGGCGTCTACTGTACACAGTAATGGTAAGCTGGCCAAGAAAGCCGTTTGAAACCACGGGCGGCCCTATACCATGCCAAATCGCCATTCGAGAGCACAAATCCACTGTTGATGGGAAGAAGTAACTAGGAAATACGAATGGGTAAGCAGACCCACGGATATGGCGATACATCATGAGAAAAGAGGCATGCGCTTATTGCCGAAGCAGGTCGGAAGAGGCCACTTGGGAGGCGACCCATGAGACATGGAGACATCCAGTGACTTGAGGGCCATGGAGGCAGCGGGCGCAATCCGGACGGCATACCTCTCCTTGGAGGTTGACGGAGGTACGTACCTTCCAAGCCACCGAGTTGTGGGCAAGGGGTGCAACCGGTGCCATGCAGGTGGTTTGCAAAGAACCCCCCGTGCTGGAGTCGAGGTGGCGTCGTCGCCGCTTTTCGGTAGTGCAGGGCTAACATGTTCTCTTGTGCTACATCGGAGGAAATGATGGTCTGGGTAGTGATGATTCCTTGATTCGAAATATGGCTCCCAGGCGTCTGGGCAGCCCAGGGCCAGCGAATTTGGTGTCTTAGAAATGGTTGCTTCTGAATTAGATCGAAGCCCACGTTGACGGCTATTGAGTTTAATTCCCACGGCCAACCACGAGCTTCTTTTCTTCTAGGCCCTCCTACCTTGCTTGTGGTACCAGGGGAGCACTCGAGACAGCTCAGCAGATGATATTGCAATCTAAGGCCAGGCGACAGTCGCGCCAGCAGCGCCAGCAAAGAATGCAGGATGTAATCTCACAAAGGAAACAGCCCATCACATACCTCTTGATCATTCTGACGACAATAGATTGCGAGTTGCCAACACAGGGTATGATATGTTGTGCCTTGCGCTCGGACCTTGCCCGGCAACGCTTCCGATACTTATCTAGATTCGCTTGCTTTGCCCAACTGAGGTGGAGGACACCTGTCTGCCACCTTAGGTAGTTTGTAGGTTGATCGGCTGCCACGGTGCATAGACCCGGTTCTCGACACCATCAGATCTCCCAGGCCGGTCCAAGTCGCTGTGATGGCCCCCAACTTCCGCTCACCGGATGGGGGCCACAACACTGTGTGATTTGGTGACCCAGCCCATTGGGACGAGACCATACCAAATGGCGTCGCCCTGGCCGCAGACCCTGAGAAGCTCAGACGCTGAGAAGCTGAGTTGAGAGCCTGCAGTAGTTGAGGAATCCTCTTTCAGTTTGACAATCTGACAGATCTGCAGAGTGGAGCGGCCGACAGGCAGGGTGAGGCGACGACGGCCTAGCCCGCTCGAGGCAATGCACCTCAATATTATACCGCCTGTTGCGAGCTATAGGCTCACAAATCCCTACCTAATCGAGGTGACCACATGATGTTATTGAAGGCTGCACCTCAAGTCTTCAAAGTGCAGATGACAGAAGCGCGCGGCTGCGGCGGAGCAGCCCTTGTCCGTCCCGTCCGCCCGTCATAGCCAAGAGGGATTTGCATATGAACAGAGCCGTGGTATTCAGTACGGAGGTAGAGTAAGCAGCAGGCTGTCAATTTCAGTTAGCCTACCTCCCGATGTTGGGCCTAGGCTGCGAGGAGCAGACGCAAGAACAGAACATTACCAAGAATGTGCGTGGCTTGGGAAGAGTGACACAGGTCGATGCTCATTCGTGTCGCGGGAGCGCGATATGCATGGGGCCAACGCACTGAGGGCCTGCGGCGTCAGGTCAGGAGTCTCAGTCTGAGTAAGTTGTTCAGATATACAAAAGTATCCGCCTGTAGAGGTTGGAGCAGCACATGATGTTCTCGGCGGATGAGAGGAGAGTGGCGTGAATCTGCTTTGTTTTCGTGAAGAGAGCTGAGTTTGGATATCGAGTGTCGTCAAAGCGGGCCGAGAGACAGGGCTAAGATTCTCATGGTACCAAATATTAGTGTCGTTACATAATCTGGCTGGAGTACTTAACAGCAGTCACTTGGGCCCGGCTGGAAAACCTTATTTGATGACTCCATTTCGAACGCCACGTTTTGATAACAGGCCAAAAGCTACGGGATTACTCAACTTAAGGTTCGCGTCAGATCCGCGCCACGTACATAAGTGGACTCAAACTTTATTTTATTTATGGCACTATAATAGATTTCTCACCATCTTAAAGCAGAACGTTGTGTCTGCTGGGGGGCGGCCCATCGGGGGAAGCTCGCCGATCAACGCCGGTCTTGCGGTCATTGCGTTAAGTTGCATGGCTTAGCAAGGCTCTAATCATGGAGCTGAACGACATCTGTACCCAAACAGTATACTTACTACAGGACCTCGAATAGTGGCTACGCAATTCCAGCTCGTTTTAGATCAGCACTTATGTACGGAGTTGTTGTCCCCTTGCTATCGTAAGCTCAGTGACAACCATTGCCCTGCCAACTTTGTGACTTGTTCAGTGCCTAACGGCTAGCTTGGCTGGGCAGCGCACTACAGGTAGCTTCATGGTTTCTTTGTATCTGCCTCCGGCCGATGAAGATGGGAGTGCTGACAAAGCACTTTGCAGACCCGAAAACTGAAGTACTCGTCGTTGAGCCGGGGCTATTCCAACTGAGACCAGTCATTGAGTAGTGGAAGCCCCCGAGGTCGAATGGGTTCATGCTCTGGTGACCACTGGCCACGGTACCTGGACGGCACCGGTAATGGACGGCGCGAAAAGTCTAGGAGTCATGGTAGGGGATTAGAGCTCGAATTGGAGTTGGCTCAGCGGACTATTGAAGCCCACTCTAGGTACTTCTCGGAGAACCATCGCCATAGATCTTCCCGCCCCGATTTTGACCCACACGATGAACTGCGAAGCAGTATCGAGTCGTCATTGGATGATCTACGTACCGCAGACCTCTCTCTCTCTTTCGTGCTTGGAAATCCTCGATCCGGAACACCATCATGCACGCACCCGGAGTGCATGGGGGCAGATACCCCCACCGCAGCACACATGACGCCACTGGGAGGAGAGCAGACAGGGAGGGATTCTCTGTGTCGCGTGGGAACGACATGCTTGAGCTTCTGAGACCGTGTCATGTCACGCGAAAGAAAAAGGTCAGATGCTTCTTTCTTCAAGACACGGTGAGATCTAGTCGGGAGTGACTTGCAGCGGAGCAAAGGCGGGGATAAATGAGTCCATGTTCTAGGAAATTGTTCAGGTCGTCGACACCCGTAAGCAGCGAGGGTCGCACTACGTGTTCATCTTGTGCTACGGAAGCTTCGTCGACGTGGAGCCCGCCCTGTGCCGTCTCACAAGCACGTCCCAATGCATGCGTACTCAGATACTGCTGTGTTTGGAGACACCAACAATTCTCCCATTGTGGTGAAAAACAGATCCTCGTGGGCATGCAGAACTGAATGTGATAGACGGCAGTTGCATTCTTGCATTCTATAAAAAAAAAGAGACGACACCTCCCATGAATACCTAGCTGCTCAACCTGTCCCCTGCCCGGGGAAAAAAACATGCAGAAACCCTTCCACCGCAAATAGAAATACAGACCATTACCCTTCGCTATCATCATGCTGTTGATGTAGTGTATTCCCTGTCCCTTCCTTATACCACCTCTATATGACAAGAAAAGAGAGAGACCCAAGGAGAAGGACAAAACACAACGCTCGCTAACAAACACATGCTTCTGTTCTTGGTCGAACCAATGTTGCGATGCTGCTGCATACAGCCATGACCTCTACAATCTAGAGAAGCGCCTCACGCATGAAAGACCCAAGCTGCTTGGCCTGTTGGAAGATGTCAGTTCTTGATGCTGTGCGGAGAAATGTGAAGGGAAAAGGTGAACTTACGAGGTCGCCGTGCATCATCGAGAAGTGGTTTCCAGGCATGTGCCTGGTCTTGATCTTCTTAATATCAAGGTACTCGTCCCAGCGATTAGGCCCAAACTCAGTCCTGTTGTCCAGCAGAAACAGCGCGTGGCCGGTCGGGTACGGGTCCGGGCGCGGATCCGTCTCGAGGTGGCAGACGCCGTCCTCGCACCAGATCGCCATGACGTTCGGGCACTTGTCGGCCGGGATCGGCTCCGCGACGTAGTTGCTCAGGGCCGTGACCGACGCCGCGAAGTGCGGCAGCAGCCACTCGGGGATCTTCTTCTTCGCCGCGTCGTCGCCCTCGCCGAGCAGGCCGATGCTGGCGAACCAGGCGTGCAGGCTCTTGGGCAGGGGCTCGATGGTGACGGGGCACGGGGCGTCGATGATGATCAGGTTGGTGACGCGCTCACCGGCCCGCGTGAGCTGGACGACGATCTCGTAGGCGATGACGCCGCCGGCGGACCAGCCGGCGAGGTTGTAGGGCCCCGTGGGCTGGCGCTTCTTCATCTCGTCGATGAACTTGGTGGCCATGCCGTACACACCGCATTTGAACTCCTCGGGCGTCTTCATGAAGGGAGAGAAGAGGCCCCAGACGGCGAAGTTGGCGCCGATGTCAGAGATCTCTGTGTAAGAAGTCGCGCTGCCGCTGCCATCGGGGATCATGAAGAGCTGGTTGGGAGCAGACTTCCGGCCCTGGAGGAGAAGCGAGGATGCTGTGCGATTGGGGTAGTTGTCGACAATATTGGTAGGGCGCGGTGGCTTTGTGATCGTGGCGGTGACCATGGATGCAGGAATCGTGCCGCTGGGTGCTTGCCTGACTTGGGAGAACTTGACTTGCTTCGAGCTCACAGACTTGAGCGCAGCGGCGGGCTTGGGAGTAGCCACCTTCTTGGGAGCCTCGGAGATGCCCAGAGCACGCTCCACATCCTTCAACGAGGGGTTGGACACGAAAAGGTCGGAGGGGATGTCGAGACCGGTCTTCTCGCGCAGGTTACCCAGAATCGTCAGGCTCATGAGTGAGTCCATGCCCAGGTTGGCCAGGTCAGGGGCCGCAATGATCTCGTCCTCCTCGCAGCCCATCTCCTCAGCAATGGTCGCCCGGATGGCGGCCTGAAGGTCGGCATTGCCGCTCTTGGCTAGCGAGGTGCCCTTCAGGTCGACATCTTCGCTCTCATTGTCTGGTGTGGTGACGTTGGAGTCGGTCTCCATGAGGTCGGGAGTCTCCTCGGACTCTGAGCTGGAGTCATTGGAGTTGCCCGAGGAAGAGGCGCGCGTAGCAGCCCCAGCCTTCTCAAACTGCTGCAGATAGGCCTTGAAGGACTTAATGGTGGGGTGATCAACAAAGACGGAAGAGTTGATGTCAAGATCCAAGTCCTCGCGGATGCGACCAGAGACGGTGAGACCCATGAGCGAGTCGACACCAAGATCGGCAAAGGCAATGTTGTCAGCAAGCTCATCGTCGCTCACGCCAACCTCCTTGGCGAGGATGTCCATGACCTCGGTGATCACAGAGGTAAGCTTCTTGTTCACCTGGGAGATGTTGGAAGGAGTGAGGATCTTCTTCTCCTTCTTGGCGGGGGCAGCCTTTGCAGCAGGAGCAGCGATAGCACGACGTGCAGGGGCAGCGCCAGTAGCAGCAGCAGCGCCTCGAGGTGGCAACATCATGTTGAGGACCTTGCGAGGAATGGCTTGGAAGCGAATGTCGCCAGTGACACCGATGAGTCTCTCTCCGTCGAAGACATAGACATCACCAGCCATCATCTTTGAGCCCTTCACCTGTTGCATACGAATGTAAGTGCGGTACTCCTTGTCGGCCTTGGGCGTCTCGATGAACCTCATAGAGCCCCAGCCGTGAGAAATGAAGACCTGCTCGCGGGAGTCAACAGCATCTGTGCCGTTGATGATGAAGCCCGAGATGTGGCACAAGCTGTCGATCCAGAGCGGGCTGAAGCGGTAGTTGCCGTCCTTCTCGGTAGTCTGGAAAACAACCTTGGCGGTGGCCTCACAGGTGTCGCTGTCGAGGATGACCTCCTCCATGCCGCGGTAGCGGCTATCGTAGTCGACAAGGGCAGCGAACAACTTGTAGGCAAGTCCGCGTCCAATCTTGGAAGCCTTGCCGACCTTCTCGGCGGCCTTCAGAGCGTCGATGCGGCCCCTGATGAGGTAGTCGGCACGCTCAAACTCGCCAGCCCAGTCATTCGTGTTGCCGTAGGTGACCTTGCAGTGAGCATGCTCGATCTTCTTGGCGCCCTCTCCAGTGGAGAACACACACTCAGCGGAGCCAGTCGCGACGTTGGCAGTGACCTTCAAGCGGAGAACATGGGCCTCAAGAGTCTCGTCGAAAATAAGTGTCTTGGGGACCTCCATGCCGCCGACATTGCAGCCAATCTTCTCCGCGCTGGGGCGAATAAGCTTGTATGCATAGTCGCCGACCGTCATAGCCATGTCTCCATACAGAGACGACGGGCAGAGCGGAGCACCATTGACAAGATGACCAGTGACAGCAATACGCAAGTCCTCGCGAGACAAGTTGGACTCGATCTCGACGATGGCCACATCGCCCTTGACCTCCTCGCTAATGATCTTCTGGACCGAAGTTGTCGACAGCTTGGGCTTGACAGGTCCGGTGGGAGTGACCGGAGCGGCCAGCGCACCACGGTTCTTGGTGAGACTCCAGTCGCCAGTGTACTGCAGCCAGTAGTCCTTCTCATCGAAAGAGTAGCTGGGCAGGTCGAGAATGCGGACTGAGCTGGAGAAGTCCCGGTGGAAGTCGTTCCAGTCCAGGTTGAGACCGGCCGAGTGGAGTGTGCAAAGAGAGGCACTGAGGGTCTTGTAAGGGGCCTCGTTGCGGCGGACTGTGGGGACAGCAATGGTGGCGACACCAAAGGCAGCCTTGACCAAGTTGGCGCAGACAGGGTGGGGCCCGATCTCCAGCCAAGCAGTCTTCTCGTCGATGGCACCAGACTGTTGGGCGTCGACCAGGCCGCCAAGGAAGTTGACAGCCTCACGGGCGTGCTCACGGAGGTAGCTGGCGTTGATTGGCTCGGAGTCGACCACCTTTCCGAGGAGGGGAGAGATGACTGGGACTTGAGCAGAGCGGAAGCTCACCGACTCGGCAAGTTTCTCAAAGTCATCGAGAATGGGGTCGACCTGAGCAGAGTGGAACGCGAACGGCACGTTGAGCTGGGTGCACCTGAAGCCGGCGCCACCAAGCTGAAGACCCAAGTTGCTCATCTTCGCAGTTTCACCCGCGAGGACTGTCTCGCGAGGCCCGTTGATGCAGGCTACGGTCGCATCGTCGGCGCGGACACCCAGAGCCTCAGTGACTGCGTGAACGGATCCCTGAATAGCAAGCATGACGTGAGTGTAGCTTGTGCACTTCTCCTCGAGGAGACGAGCGCGAGATCCGACCAGGTAAATCGCGTCACTTGCCGACAGTACACCAGCGACGTTGAGCGCCGCGTACTCGCCCAAGCTGTGGCCCATGACCGCACTGGGCTTGATGCCCCACGACATCCAGAGTCTGGCCAAGGCCATCTCGAAGGAGCACAGTCCAAGCTGAACGAGCACTGGGGAGAGCTTCAGTGTGTCTGGCTCGCTTCCATCGATGAGAGGCATGAAAGAAGGGAAGCCGTGAATCAAGGCGAGCTCATTGAACTCGTCAATACTCTGGCGGAACACCTTGTGGTTGGTATAAAATTCCTTGCCGAGACCAGCATAATGAGATCCTTGGCCAGTGAAGAGGAAGGCCACCTTCGGTTGCTCAGGCAGCACTGGCGAAAAGTTCTCCTGCAGACGTTCAGCAATAGCCAAGCGAGCCTCGGAGAGATCGGACACCGCCACGTTCATGCGCCAGTAGTGCTGGATCTTGCGAGCCGTGGTGGTGTAAGCCAAGTGGGAAAGAGGAGTGTTGGGGTGGTCTTCCGTCCACTTTACCAGTCGCTCGGCATTGCGGATCATGGCGGCCTTAGACTTGGCAGTGACAGTGATGATGTGGTGGCTTCGAGGATCCTCAGTGGCGGGCTGCAGTCTGGGCGCATCCTCCAAGAGCAGGCCGGTGTTTCCACCAGCAGCACTGAAGTTGTTGATGAAGACTCGTCGCAGCTTCCCATCGCGTCTCTTGAAGGGCGTGTTGTGGAAGGCGATGTTCACATTGCGCTCAGAGAGATCTTTGGGGAAGGTCTTGTTGATCTCCCCCTTGATGCCGACGTGAGGAGGTATGGCGTTCTTCTGAAGCATCATGAGGACTTTGCACAGAGCAGTGATTCCGGATGCAGCTTCGCCGTGGCCAACGTTGGCCTTGATGGCACCGAGATACAGAGGTCGGTCTGCTGGACGCTTCCTGTCTGCTGGGGCAAAGACGTTGGTGACCGAGACCATCTCCGTTCCATCGCCAGCTTGAGTACCAGTTCCGTGCATCTCGACATAGTCCACGTCCAGCGGATCAACACCAGCATCGTCGAGGATAGACCTTGACAACACGGACTGGGTGGGGCCGTGGGGGTGTGTGATCGAAATGGCATCCGCGGAGTGGTTTGTGGCAACACCGAGAATCACAGCCAAGATGCGGTCCTGGTCAGCCTCGGCGTCCTCCAAGCGCTTCACAATGACAGACGCGCATCCATCACCACGGCAGTAGCCATCGGCCTCGTTGTCAAAGGTAGCACAGGGCCCCTTCTTCGAGAGAAACTGACCTCGACTCAGTCCGGCGAAAATGTCCGAGTTGGTCATACAGGACAATCCGCCAACAATGGCTGTGTCACAGTCTCGAGCCCACAGGGAGGAGCACGCGACATTCATGGCAGCGGCACTGGACGAGCAGGCAGTGTCGATGTTGAGACTGGGACCGCTGAAGCCAAAGTGGTAGTTGATCCTACCAGGCCCGAAGGCACGGACGCCTCCAGTGATGTAGTAGGTGTCAACTTCCTGGGCGGCGTTGATCTCTCGCCAGTCGTCAGAGGTCTGTCCGTAGAATGTACCAATTCGGTCCAACTTTGTTGATGCTGTCCTGTTTGGCACGTAGCCAGACATCTCAAGTGCTTCGTAGGCCGTAGTCAGAGCCATCCTCTGCATCGGATCCGTCTGGAAAGCCTCTCGGGGCGACATGTTGAAGAAACGTGGATCAAAGTGACCAGGCTTCTCAATCCAACATCCGTAAGGTGTGTGACTCGTGTTGACAGCCTTTCCAGTCGGGTCGTAGTGAGTGGCGACGGGGAATCGATCCGCTGGTACAACTCGGTGAACATCCAGACCCTTCTCAAGTAGCTCCCACAGCTTTTCGTGGCTAGCTGCGTCTGGGAAACGGCCGGCCATTCCGACGATAGCCAGCTTCTCTCTGCCCTTTGAGCCGTGGTTGCCGATGGTTGAGGAAATGCTTGCCTTCGAAATCTGCGGCGGGTTGCGGACGACGACCTTGCTGGATGTCTTGCTCTTCAAGAGACTTGCCAGCGTAGCGGCGTTCTGAGTGGGACCGAATGGCATGATGATGAAGGTCTTGTTCTCGTGCTTGGAAGCGACCTCCACGCCGAGGTCCAGAAACTTGTTGAACATCAGAGTCTCGTTCAAGATCTCGAAGACAACCCTCTCCAGAAGAACAAGAGCATCAGTCTCCCTGATCCACTCTCCTGTTCTGCACGACATGATGGGAGACCTCGGTTGGGTCTTGTGGAAGGCGTCCTTGACGGCCTCGTCATTGAGGCGCAGAATGCCGGCGACATCCGCGGATGCGTGCAGATGAGCAGCATGGTATGGGCCGTAAACGGGTATCGATGTTGGCTTGGCGGAAAGGTGACCAGATGCGAAAAGGGTCTTCAATGTGGTTGGTGGGCCAGACACAGCTACACTGTTGACAGAGACGGCGCTGATGTATGCGCGGCTGGCAGGTGAAAGATTCTAGATTACTGTTAATTATCGGAGGACTCACGTCTCAACCCGAGATCTCTTACCTTGCTTGAGTTGAAGCTTTCAAGAGTTGCGTGTGCGCTCTCGCCAGTCATCCCAGGGAGAATTGAAGTCCAGCTTTCGGAGTGCTCCGTGGTCGAGGGGCAGAGTCGCTCGGCCATGGCAGCGACGTGGCTGCCGGTGCGGAACGCCATCAACACAACCTGGACGGCGACAGGTACCAATGTTGAAAGAGTCGGGGTAGATGTGATAGCTGCCGCCGCAAACATGCCAGAGCAGAGCCCACCGAAGAACATCTGATCATGTGGCATCAAGAAGTCCTCATAGTTCTTCTCGGCATAGCTGTTCCACGCATTAGCAAAACGTATGAGAAAAGGGGAAAAGTGAGCTTACTCAATGTAGTGAGCCAATTGTGATATGGCGAGCAGAGCTCCATCGAGCCCTGGATGCTTCGAAGTCTGTGCATGATACCTCTCATTCAGGGTTTGGAGACTGAGGAACTGCGGAAGTTTTGATCTTTCTAGCCTGGGCAATGCCTCCACTTCCTTTCTTAACTCGTGGAACACTTGCTCGAGGAACGCATTGGCAAGTATGCCCCGGTTTGGCTGGCGAAAGAATTCGGCGAGAAAGCCATGAGTGTCACTGGATTGGTCTCCAAAAAGGAGAAATGCTAATTGGTCAGCCATGTTGAAGACTCGTCGGTGAAGGAAAAGCTTGACAAGAATAGATGGCCACATGCAACATAAGGGAGGGCGTGGGTTGGGTATATATAAATTGATTTCAGATCAATATTGACAACATTGAGATGATTTTGGCATGGGTGTGTGATAGCGATCGATTTGCAAATGTGTGCGCGCCCCCTGACTGCGACCCCTTACCGCCGCCAGACTAGCAGTCCGGTGCAGCGGATCATCGGTGACCGAAACCGCACGACATCACAGCCAGGGTGGCTCGTATCTGGCCGAAGCTCTCATCTCAGCAACTTGGGCCGTAGATGTGCCACCAGCGGTCGATTTCTGCCGTTGCGTCGATTCAGATACCGTCATCCTGTCAGACCGTCACAGGTTTTACCATGCCAGGGACAGCCGGAAACACCATGACCTCGGACGACATCTGTGCATGTGGTCAGCTCTAGTGTAGCCGATAAAATAACCTATACTTGGTAGGTAGTCCAGCAGCCCTATACATGAGGTCAGTGCAGACGAGTTGGGAGCACTGTAGTATAGACAGTGAAACAACTGGCTCTTTCCCGTTCTCGCAAGGCGCGTTTCTCGCGCAACGGGGACGCAAGGTCGAAACAATCTCTTCGCCAGTCAGAGAGCCGAGGTGCGGCACCCTCTTGGGCCAGGGCGGAACCGGGATCCTTTACTAGTGACAGCAACGAATACTGCACTGGCTGAGTAGACGTTGAATTTCCCAATGTGTCCTAGCATCTGGGAAGATGCTAGGCTGGAAAACGGTGTCGGACTAACGATCCAGAGGGATGGGCCGTTGGCCGGACAAATCGCTCGGACATCCCCAACTGACCCTTGTGCCTTGACTCTGCCCTGCCGCCCGCGCGTGCAGGCAATCAAAACGTGTTGTGGCGTTTGTGAAAGACACCTTGCGCTTTCTCCACGGCCTCTGTCCTTCACAATCGGTGGAATTTTACTGTGAAAAAGGCCTGGAGGCTGATCGTCGAGGTGCACAACCGCCGGATGTTGATGGGATGTCGTCGGAACAAGGCTCTCGATTACATAAGGCGAAAGTTCAGCCTCAATTACTAAGGCGACAGATGCAAGGATCAGGGTCGCATTCCGAGGCGGGCTTTATACGGGCCGCGGGTCAGGGGTCAAGGATCCCGACCTACTACATCATTCTCGGGACTTTTCTCCTCCAGATTGACACACGTACATAGTACTTTACAGGACATGAAAACCTGCTTCACACATATGGCTGCCTTGGCTATCTTGGTTAATCATGGTGCGTCTTTGGCGTTGGTGTTCCGTCAAACATATTCCAAGATTACATCAATAGCAAGCTGTAGTTCTGACGCGAGGGCGTACAAGATCCGCCACTCCAGCATCCTGTTTAGTACCTACCAGTGTATCAAGTGTTTATCCACAGTGTCATCCGTACGGAACATTGCGCCGATCACATATCCCCATAGATGGTTTCTTCAAGTTTCTATTTTATAAGTTTAGTCCAGGCACGGGGGAAAACAAACCAGGCACATGCGAAAGTTAGTCTCTACGGTAAATCCCAGATCCTAAATCTAGCTCATTGAGGCGGCTACCGAACTATCGGGAATAACTGTCTCTTTACAATTTCCAGGTTCGTCACTTGCCAAGGTAGGATTAAGACGCCTAGCAGATGGCCCATCTCCTGGGTCTGCGTGCGCTCGCCGCTAGCCGTTTCCTCGTCAACTTCACAGAGTTTCATACGGCGGCTAGCAAATCGAAACGTTGGTCAGACAGCTGTCAGTGTACCCCGTAACTTTGCGGCAGTACACCAGATTGTGCTTTCATTCATTGTTTTCTCCCGCCTCCAGCTCGCCGGACTTCCGTGCTCTGACTGCGCCACGTCCTCTCTGACATTCTTGGCCGAAGTGTCCAGCTTACTGCTCTGACATTCTTGGCCGTTATTTGAAGCCTGTCCAGGTTCATTCTAAAGCACATAAGCTTCTTGACTGTAGCTAGGTCATGTATTAGACTCAATACGGCAAACTGTAAGCACCCGAGCCCGTTGCCGACCCCGTAACCCATGCACCAAAGTAAGATATGCTTGTCTCAAAGATTGAGATCATTGCCTGTCAAACAGAAGACAATCTCAGCCGTTGTTCGTACCGTAGAACCTTCCAGCGGGGACCCGCATAATCATGATTCATCGGACAATGCAAACATCTCACAGAATAAGAAACTTACCAACCTGGGCAGTCCATCAAGTCGATGGTGACAGCTTTCAGACACCGCACGGTTCCGAAGCTGTGTTCACTCAATGCACCCGCCACATCCAACCGCATCTCGCAGTGGCCCACTCGCATGGCATCGCTTCGATGGCATCGCTTTCGGTGTTCACATGCATCTTGGAGAAAGAAGGCCCGACAGAAATAGCTGCCGGCGGTCTGTCGTGGGACTTTGCTGTGGTGTCATGCGAAATACTAGGTCGGTCCACTCTCCTCTACCTCCCTTGGCTCGCGGACTCAGCCCACACGTCCCCCTACTAGAAGGATTCCTCTTTCTCCGATCGGGGCTCCACCCTCCGCTTTCCCCCCAGCGCCCCACCCCAGATTTTTTACTTTGTCGAATCACGGGCCCCAGTAGAGGGCGGGGCGGCCGATCTCACGGCAGTAGGGGGAGGAGAAAAGGCCCGCCGCGCGCATATTACATGGTGGCACGGCCGGATTTGCCAGGGCAAGGGCTGGCGTCCTACACATCACACATTTCTTTCGATATCACACGAGACAGACTCACGCTGCGTCTCGCGGGCTGATGTCAACATAGCCCGTCCATTCAGCCTCAGAGAGGTAACGGACATGCTTCGGTAGTCAGCAGTTAGCGGACTGCGATGTTTGTGGACGAGTTGCACAATTTCCGGAGCTGAGAGAAACCTAAATCAAGGTCATCGTGCAATGAGACTGATGTATTCTTTTTCTAGCTCACGTTGTGATCCTGTGCCAAGTAGACTCCAGGTGGGGACTCCGGGCCACCTATGGAGAACATATACAATGGGGTGTTTCTTCACGAGGACCGAAGAGACCTGCCCATCAACGAACCTGTTCCTGTTCCTGTTCCTGTTCCATCATGGACTGGGAAGAAAGCCAGCCACTCATCACTCCTCCGGCGATGGCGTCTTTCAGGTACCAGAGAATCGGACCGCGTGAATCACGACTTGTGAGATTCAGGCGCTTTCTTGACAGGTGCTTTCCAGGAGATATTTTGGCTGTACTACTATACATTCCCATGTAATGCCTCTCATTATATCCCGACGTCGAATGACACTGCTACATCAACCAAGCACTGCACCGTGGGGAAGACCATGTTTGCCCACTCGGGTGAAAAGCCCTTAAGCATGGGGATCCGGCCACGTCAGAATCAGGTAGGTCCCGCCCGTTTTCTCATTTTATCCACTATGTCCATTACAAAATCTCATCATATTCCAGCCCCCAAAAAATCCTACTCGAATGGGAAGAATAAGGGAACTTCAAGACCACAGTCTTGCAACGTCGCACTACAGTCGGGGTCTGCTCAGCCATGACCACCAGGAACCAGAACCACGCGAAGTCTCGAGAGAGTTGCCCGCATCTGGCTGCGAGCCTGGATTAGCAGTCGCAGTCGCGGTGTACTTTGCTGAGGACGTGGAAGAATACGTCGTCGATGAAGTGGGAGTGGCCTTGGTCGAGGACGAGGACGTGGAAGAGGACTTTGTCGAGGAAGTAGAGAAGGACTTCGAAGAGGACTTCGTGGAGGACGTGGAAGTATACTTCGCCGTGGCCGTCGATGAGGTAATAGCAGTCGGCACCCACAAAGCACTATTTCACAATCAGTCACCCTTCATCACCTCCGACAGAGAACGAGCATAAACTTACCCAGTGTACACAGGAGAGTTCACGAAATTCATGCCCGACGTGTCAGTGTAGTTCACCGTATTACCAGCCGCGTTGCCTGCATAAGGCGAGCCCTGCACCTTGCAGACCTCAATGTGGTCCTCGGGAATCTGCAAGCCCCGGAGCTGCTCCGGACCCTCAATAATCGTCGCCGTCAACCCCATCTCCACGTGCCACTCAATGTGGCAGTGAAACAGCCACACGCCGGGGTTGTCGGCGGCAAAGCGGATCACGGCGTACGAGTTGCCATTGACGTTGATGGTGTCCTTGGACGCCGGGTGCGCGGGGGCGTTGGTGGTGCCGGGCCATTTGCCCGCGCCGCTGGCGGGGCGCTCGATGACTTGGAACTGGTGGCCGTGGAGATGGAAGGGGTGCGTGGCGGCGTCGAGGTTGTTGACGACGAGCTCTACGATGTTGCCTTTCTTGACGATGAAGGGGTTCACTTGGCCGTAGATGATCGGGTTGGTGTTGGAGGTGCCCGTGGTGGCGACGGAGTAGAGGGTGGGCACCTCTTGGTCAACGTAGGGCTTGCCATTGAAACAGGCTCTGGGGATATCGTTTGAGTCAAAGCAGAAGTTGAAGTCCAGCTGAATGAGCTGAGTTACAGGGCCGAGTGCCCCGGTGCGGCGGTTGAGGTCCGTGAAGGTGGAGTCGTCAGCGACATTGAAAACACTGACCACATCAACGGCTGTGGTAGGGGCAGAGGCGTCCATCACAAGATAGCCGGTTGTATTGTAGTTCCAGCTGATGGCATTAGGGGTCGCGTCCGGGTTCAGGTAGTCTGCGTTGATATCCATGGCAACGAGAAATGGATAGTTGCCCTCATCATTGGCGTTCGGTGTGAGGATGACATCGTATCTCTGTGCTGCGGACAGACGGAGCTGGTCTGCGTAGGTTGGGGTGATGTACGATCCGTCCTGCATGATGACCTTCATGGAGTGGTCCTGGAACGTGATCATGACTCCCGCGAGAGCAGAGAAGTTGATGATGCGAATGCGATAGGTTTTGCCCTTCTCGAACGTGATCTTGGTGCTGCCTCCCTCATTCACGATGAGACTGTCAGGAATCGGAGGGATGAACAGCGTGTTGTTGGGCTCAAGCATAGCCTGCACAAGAGGAATGCTTTGGCTGTGGTACCTACACATGGACTACTTAGCAGTTGAGTAAGGCTAGGCTAGGACCATGGAACTGGGCACCTACCAATCAGAGACCGTCAGGACGACTTCTTGGTCAACGCCCTGGCAGGGTTCGTTAGGGTCGTGGACAACGAGTGGCCCTCGTAGTCCGTCGGGGTATTGGCCCATCACATGCGAGTGATACCAGAATGTGCCTGGACTGTCGACCTATCAGGACACATGGTTAGTGCTGAATTGCATTTGCCAAGTGAGATATAATCGTCAACAACATACCACGAACTGGTACGTGAAAGAAGATCCTGGAGGTACGTCGCATTGAGTCGCAGCAACTGGGCCGTCCATCTCAGGAGTGCCATATTGCCTGATGCCGTGGAAATGCAACCCCGTCGTCTCATTGCCCAGATTATTGTACAAGTTGACGACGACAGTATCGCCCACACTGGCCTCAAGTAAAGGACACGGCCATTGCTTGTTAACGCCGATCACCGGCCTCGCGTATCCATCCGGCGCGGCAGTCACCCAGTCGATCGTCCAGTCGTAGGTAACTGTAGCCGCGGACACCGTCCCGACCCAGGCCAGGAGCGGCACAATGCAAGGCACGCGCATTACGTGAATTATGATGTGGGATGTAGTGAGAATTGTAAATAATAATGGCCAGAGATTATGCGCACAAGAGCACAAACGAGCGACGATAATGGCAGAATAATCAGATAAATAAAAGCGAATGTTAGACGGCGAATGTCTTGAAGAAGAACGGTTCCTTCAACACCCTTCCAACGAAAGCGCAGGCCAACATTTTAAACATGCAGAGAAAATGGTGTCCAGCTACACAATGCATGGTTTACCAGCTTTGTCTGACACTCTGTTGCGGCGGCCCCATGTCTGGGCTGCCACAACGCCCTCCCGCCCAAGCAAGGATAGCTTCAACAATCTCCAGGTGGTCCACTCAATCCGAGGCTCACTCACACACACGGCGCAGCGATGGCACACATACACACACACACACACACACATACACACCAACCACAAGTAGGGTTGCATCGGGAAGGCTGAGATGACAGGATCCTCATCATCCCGGCAGAAGGGGGTCGAGACATTGGAGATGACTGTCCTGGGCGGAGAGTGTTTTGCGATGCGCCACGCCGCACAAATTCAAATAATCAGCCCATCCTAGATACATCCTTGTCAACTCATGAGCGGCTCATATGGGACTGAAGGAAAAGCAAGTATTGGAAACAGGCCGCGAGTAGTGAAGCCGCGCGTGGGGCGCGAGCCCACACAAGGCACCGGAGGGACAGTGTAGCCGACCGAGCCGGACCCGGCCCTCCTTCACAGGTAGCAGGTGGCGGGGTGGCATTCTCAGAAACGGTACGACCGTCGGCTTCGATGTGGGCTTCAATAGCCACCTAGATAGGTGCCTTGGAATATTCCGTGGAGGAGAGAACGAGGCGGCGACGCCCGTACCAAGAAATGATGTAGTATTTTAGGCGCAGTGCGGCTTTCAGAAGCACGCCGGGGAAAATAAAGGCAAGAGACACCCTCCTCAGAAGGAGGTGTGGGTAGGCCAGCAGGGGCACCACGTTCTCTCCTTGTCGAAACTTTCCGGCTGGGTGGTGTGAGCGTGGCTTGAAATTCAAGGATGGCACGGGAAGGGGGCGCGAAGACAAGGAAATTGTGTCGTATTTAGAAGAAAAGAAGATGGAGGGGAACGAAAAGAAAGCGATATCCACAAGCCAATCTCAATATAAGTGACCCAGCAGATCCAACACCTGCGCAAAGGTCCACGAGTATCGTGTCATGCTCCGTCTATAGACGAGCTAGTCGGGAACTACGTCCCCTCTCACACCGGCAGTACGCTGATGAGGAGCTTTCCGAAGCCATCTCGAAGCTTCAAATA
The DNA here is from genome assembly GCA_003671545.1 of Ophiognomonia clavigignenti-juglandacearum. Lineage (NCBI taxonomy): Eukaryota > Fungi > Ascomycota > Sordariomycetes > Diaporthales > Gnomoniaceae > Ophiognomonia > Ophiognomonia clavigignenti-juglandacearum. Next base: position 137,836 of record PYFS01004772.1, on the reverse strand, counting down.
TAGCTTGGCGCGCAGATTAGCTCCCCGTTGAAGCTGTCAGCTGCAGAATTGGCACTTGGGACGGAAAGGTTGAAGCAAGCCTACAGCGAGCATTCCGCCCATTGTTGCAATCTGACAGGACGCCATCGTCGACTTGCGTAGCGCCAGGAATGGGTGGTTGCATTAGAGTGGTCTCTAGTATAAGAGATCTAATGCAAGCCGGCGTCGTTGTCGTGGTACAGAGGTTGCACGCTTTCAGCTGGTGGGCAAAGTGTAGGGGAACGAAGAGCCGCCGCATGGCCGGGAAAGGTGCAAAGGCTGTGATTTCTTCAGGCTCTTGCTTTTGTTTTGCATCGGCCGCTGCTCAATTCCTCGTCCGCAGCGAAGCATACGAGCACAGGAGCTGGCAGTAGAGGCTGATGGATGATGATGAGATGATGAAGTGACGTTGAAAGAAGCTCTGAGATGAACCGAGCGGGTCAAGCTTGCGGCGATCTTGTGACCCACTCACACCGAACAGGGGTCATGAACCTTCCTGGCCACCTCTTCCGCCTGCTTTCTCCACAACCACACTTTGAAGATGCCGAAACATGCAGACAAGGAGGATGGCCACCCACAGAATTCCACCTTCACACGGCCCCCACCCCCCCTCGGTAGTGAGATTCATCTGACGGCCTCAGCATGACCAGAAGCACGAACGACGCAATGGTAAATGCATGTCATGGGCAAAAGCAAGTACAGATTACAATGCATGCCATGCTGCCACGATGGTATCCGCGCCCCACTGCATCTGGTGCGTTCCCCAGCTTCTCGAAATCGCGACGGCGCATCCTACACCGACTTCTCCTCCAACGAGAGAGCCTGAAGCGATCTGTCACTTTATCCGAGTGTCAGAGCACACCCCGACGCCGCCTCCAAATACGGGAGAGGCTTTGTGTCGTGACAGGACGTTGGGGTTGGTGCATCTGCACTAAAGTTTCCTGAGCTCATCTGAGCTTATCAGGCTATCAGGCTACACCATCATCCACTTTGGGTCCAGTCCAGATGCAATGCTTTCATGGTCCTAGGTTCCAGATGGATGGGCTTAGAACGGTGCATCAGGAACGTCGCGGAAGCTCTCTTCTCCCCGGGACTTTCCCTCCTTGGGCCTCGTTTTCTAAGTGACGAACCTTGCGGAAGGCTCGTTCTCGTCCCATGGCAAAACCAAGAAAATCCTCGATTGGTGGTCTCCGAGTCTGTAACAGCTGAAAGGGCGGAAAATAGGACCCCTCGACGACATACGGGCCCGGGTGTGCGACGATCCCGGAAGCAACCTGGCTCGGGTCCGAAGCAAGCTGGCAACCCGGCGAAAACAAGTCAAGCAAGCGACTCGATCTTCGTGCGCATATTGCCACCACACCCCTCCCTCTTCACTGAAAACTTGAAGGTCTGCTTGGCTTGCTTTGCAACCCACCCGTCGGACATTCAGCACGTGGTCGATACACGCAACTTGTTCACGGGACGATGCGTTCATGCAAGCCGGCAACCCGCGGGCCCTCCCCTCCTCCCCGCTCCCTTCTCTTCCGCTTCCGTATCGCGTGATCAACAAAACCAATATATATAAAGATATTTGCAGCGCGGAAAGCTTTCCTTGCTTCCCCAAGTCAGTCAACTCGTCATCTATATGAATCTCAATTTCCCTCCCCCAGCTCCCGAATCCGCAGCCATCCGCGCGCTACCCCCGCACAGGCAGGCAGCAATAGGACATTTTCCTCCGCGCGAAAAGAACGACGATCAATATCAATGCTGGGGAAAACAAAAAAAACTGATGATGCACGGCCGCAGGTTAGGCCTCGTCCTGTCGTCGAGGGGGCGACGAGCCACACCGCCGCCCCGCCCTCGTACAGCCAGCAGATAGACGGTGTGCGAGGCAACTGTAGACGCTGGGCCTAGGACGTTGTACCACGCTTGGCGTGGTCCCAAAGGAGAAGACAGGGACAAGGAGGTAGACCATAGCCAAGAGTTGTGCGTGCTATGGCGTCTGACAAGGGAAAAAAAAGGCCTTTTCAGGTCCAGGGCCAGGGTCGTTACTTGGTCCCACGATGCTTGGGTACGGTCTATACCTTGTGCTTGTACACTTTTTCAGCGCAAAGACTGGCTGGCAGAGGATCGTCACTCGCAATTTGAAGACGACAATCGTCAGTTCCAACCTTTCACTAGCCAAGTACCATGCGGAAGACGCCGGCCTCCCAATCGCACCATCCAAACCCCACACCCAGAGACAGAAAGCAACACGGGAAATCAGCTGTCAGTCATACAATGCTCCTTCGCACAATAGGGGGAAAAGATTGTCTTGTCTCGTGGGCAATAGTGAGCTGAATGTCGGCGGTCTCGGATGCTTCCGTCGTGTCGTTACACGGACCTGCTTGGGGGGTAGGAGGGCGGTGTCAATGAAGTGCACCCACCCCGTGTTGAGTCACTCACCCTCCTTCAGACGCGCCGATATTCGCCTCGATAGTAACAGGCAGTCGGAGCACACCATTCCGTGTCTGCGCCTTTCCTTCACGCCCTCAACCCACACCTATCTTGACGCGTAGTCGTCCTGTGCGGCGTCTGCTTGTAGAAATAGTGCCCGCGATGATTTTTCCGGTCAGCAAACACTATCTGAAATGCTGAGCCCAGGAGTCACAATCGCTTCCTCGGGGAAGTTCAGACAAAATGCCTCTCGAGGAATCTATATAGACACAGTTTGGTAGAACAAACGATGAATTCCATCTTCTTAAAACCATCCAGCTATGCCCAACAAAGTTCATCCACAGCCTTGCTATGCTATGCATCATCATTCATTACATCCAACCCCATCCCGTGACTTCGAACATCACCCCATTGAAACCTCCATCTCAAAACAAAACCTCCCGCACCTTCCCCGTCCGGCCAACCTCATACTCCACCCACCTCGCCAAGCCCCTGCGGCCCGTCACCAGCAGCGCGCCCGGGTTCACAACATGGCACCCCTCGTACGTGATACAGAACGCCGGCGCCGTCGTGTCCACGAGCACCATCGCCGTCGGCAGCGGGTACAGGTGCAGCGGGCTCGCGTAGTCCCAGTGCACGGGGCGGATGGCCTGGCGGAACGGCGCAAGGTACCCCTGGTCCAGCACCGTCTTGACGAGCTTGCGCGCCGCGAGCACGTCGTACGGGATCTCGGGCTCGGCGTCTTTCTTTCTCCGCGCAGTCACGGAGGAGTCGACGTCCATCGCGTCGTTGTCGTCGCCGTTCTCGGAAGCGCTTCCGTCGTCGGCGCCGCCGGACATGGAGATGTCGTCGCCCTCCGGTGGTGCGTCGTTGTTGTCGGCTGCTTCGTCGACTTCCGCGTTCCGGGGCTTCTTGAGTCGGACGGCGGAGCGTCGGAGTCGAGCTGTCATGTCGTCTCTGAACAAGACAATCTCGTGACATGGTCCAAATAGACTCAGCCTGGCTGGATTTGACGTAAACACTGCTTCGCCGCCGCTCTTGTCCTCCTTCTTGCCGCTTTCGTTATTCGCAGTGGCGAATGCTTTCCTGATCCTGCTTGTAAACAAGTCTGGCACAGACTTCCTAGGGAGAGGAGTAGCTGCACCGGCGGTGAATGCTGAAGCCCATCCATCATTGTCCCCGGGCACAAATACAAATGTCGCGCAGTTCAGCAGCATAGGAAACTCTGCGAGCACCGCCGCCAAGGAGTCAAAGTACTCCTTATACTCGACACTGCCACCGCTGCCTCCCCTCGCCATGACCGCATGCTGTGTAAAGTTCCCCGTAAAGACAAAACAAAGCGGTGTTGCCCCTTCTGGTTCATTCGCGTAGCTGGAGAGAATCTTCTTCACAGCCTGCAGTGTCCGCGGCTGGTCAAGATTGATCTCGCCCAGCACCACAACCCTGCCTCTCCCGCGATCTGGGTCGTCGTCTGTCAGTGGTCTGCGGAGGAGCCTCTGCTCGACCCGGCGCATTTTCGATCCCGTAGCTCGCTCGCTTCCGACGCCGAGGAAGTCGATCCAGCCAAAGCCCCCACCGATGGTGTCGCTGTCAGGTCCGCTGACTCCTAATGTGACTTTGCGTTTTTCGCAGGGTGGTTGCCCGATGAAGAAGCCCTGGAATCGCCCGCCAATGACGCCTCCTACCCCGGAGCCCCCACTTAACCCGACTTTGCTGCCAGCAGCGCCGTCGTCGTCTTCTTCGTATACGCCGTCCACTAGGACGATCATGCCGGGTGCGAACCAAGCTGAGTCCTCGGGTATGGACTGTGCTTGTGTAAGATCGAGCCTGATGGAGCCCGTGAGGTCGCTGATCGCTAGACTTCCGGTTGGCAGTATTGTAAGCATTCCGAGAAGCATGTGATGGCTGCCATGCCGACCGAGCAGATTCGCGAGAGGTGTGATCTTGTGGAATTGGTGGCCTGGGTCATGTCGTTTCGAGGAGCGGGCAGAGGCGACAGCGGAGGTCTGGAAGGATTCGTTTCGTAGGAGTCGTTGGTGTATGACATTGTAGCGATTTCGAAAGACCGTGGTCTTATGGGAGGCAGGTGGCATCAAAGATGGCTTTTTGGTCTCTCTGTTGATGTGACTCGTCAGCATGTGTTCACAGTGGCAGCCACGAACAAAACAGTGCTTACTTCTCGAAGTGCTTCTTGTCCACGTTATAGACAAAGCGCGGCTGCTCCAAGGCACTAATGACCTTCAACCACCTCCTCGGGTCCCTGACATTCTCATCCTCGTTCTCGTCCACCTCCAGCGCCGAGATCCCAAAGCTAGTATTGCTCTCCTCGCGCGTCAGAGCCACGGTCGGCCTCAGCCCAAGCCTCGTGTTGGAAAGATCGTCTCCCTTGTTCTGAGCGTCCAGCAGAGAACTATTCTGCCGACTCAGCCCCTTCGCACCAGAGACGATCCTACCCCCACTCATGTTTCCCTCCAGCGCCTTCAGTATATCTTTCAGCTCCGGACTCGCGCCGTCCACAATGACGCCGCCGTTCCGGCCCTTCCATGCTCGAGCCACCTCCTCCAGCACCTTCTCCGCCAGGCCCTCCTCGCGCCAGCCAGACCCGCAGTGTCGCCCGATGAAGGTGGCCAGTTCTTGCAGCGCGGACGAGGTCAAGGTGAGGGAGTGCTTCTTGGTGAAGGTGCGGAAGGCGAGCGGTCGGAGGGTCGCTGGGGGAAGGAGGATCGGCAGGATCGGGGCTTGCTTGCTCGTGGTGACGTTAAAGGGGCGCAAGGGGTGGACGGGCGTGCCAAAGCCGGGCGACGATGAGGGTGCTTCGGCTGGGAGAGGCACGATGCCGCGCCCAGTGAACATTGCACCGGCAATGTCTTTGTGCTTGCGTCTTCTGCTCGGGCTGAGGTTCATGGCTGCGATTTTCAATTTTCGGAAGAAGTCCTGCGGGTTTGAGACTGGGTCAGGGCATTGGTGGTTGTTGTGTAAGTATCTGGAGCACTTTGATATCTTTCCACTCTCTGGTCATTTAGAAACGCGTCTTCCGGACGCGTCTTTCAGCCGTGGGGGCTATCCCTGCAAGTGCGGCAGGGATCAGGGATTATCAAACCACACCAACTTCACGACCAGACGCGCAGGACTTCTTTTCGCATGTCATCTCAACTTCAACATACTCTTGATCAGCCTGTCAAACTACGCACAGACTGTCTTAACCAGATACTCAATCCTGTCTTAACATTTCTGCTCATTTACACCGCCCTGCCCGCAGCCGATTCACCTGCTCTGCATGTCTAATACACAGACCGTTTCTCCGTGTCCGGGCCCACCTTGATGTCCTCTTTTCGCATGCAAACCTGATCAAGCCCAGCGGTCAGCTCAATCTACGCGTCAGATATGCGAACAGGCCCCTGTTACGACTGCTTCGGCTATTTCGCGATCGTGCTGCGTACGATATCACAGACTCCGTTCCTATTATCAAGCAGCAGAATAATGCCATGTCGTCGCGCGAGCTCGGAGCAACCAAACTGAATCGTACAGTCGTCCAAAATCAAGCTTTGAAGCCTTCCTCACCGCGACTCAAGCAGATGGGAGTACCAAAAGCCTATCCAGGCTAGTACTCAAGCTGCAGCTCCTGCGCAGGCGCAGGCGGCCTACCTAAGTAGCCTCTTCTCTGATCCGCAGTCTACATCTTGACTAACCTCCTGGATACTATATGCAAAACAAGCTTCCACTACTCACACAACCAGGCCCGGGCTTCCAGAGACTTCTGTCTGTGCGCAGAGCTTCTCGTGATTACCTAGGTACTTGCCAATGCGAATGTGTCACGCAGCAGCGTGCCAAAAGGGAAGCGTGCTGTCGAGACAGTTCCACGTATCACCACACATCACCTCGCGGACTCGACCAGGACATTCCGTCTAGGACAGCGACAAGTCACAAGTGACAGACTTCAACAAAAACAGAAATTAAGGAACGTCCATTTTGAGCTATTGGACTCTAAGACTGACAATCCCGAATTCGTGGGGTAGTTGATTCGTCCGTCTCCTGTGTATCGGTTCCGCCTTCCTCTGTCTCTTGTTTCTGGACGCCAATTCTCAATTTTCCTGAAGAATCTTTGCAAAAAGCTGATTCTTCAATTCAATTTGTTGGACCACAATGCAAGATTGATCCAGTTGCTTGGTAAGAGAAACCCTCCATCCTGAACCGTAATAGTCGGAGGACCATTTCGAAAATGAGCTCCTGATTCGTTTGACTTTCATCCTCCACTTCTGCCTTTCGAGATATGTTGAGAGCACTTGCTTCAAATATCAGCTGGAGAAAGAATATTCGTCAAGTCGTAACACTAGCAGCTTCCAATGAACAATCTGTCGAATCAAGCCGCCCCCGCAATAGCTGTCAATGTAGGTGGGTTCGGTGCCCTAACGTTTGTACCACCGGAGTCTGCGCAGGATTTGTCTGCGCCCGCCGTTTTCGAGTCATCACCACGGTCCCCCGTCTTGTTGTCGCCAGAATCACTCGAAGACTTGTCCTTCTCCTAAGACTGGCCACCAGTCTTCTCGATCTGTTTTTGGAAGCGCTTCTTCTGCTTCTCCCTGCACTTCTGAGCATAGCCAGGCTCGTTCATGCGACGCAGCTCGTGCTGGTACTCCCAGTTCTGCTGGCCCGTGGTGTCGGGAACCTTGGGCTTAGGGACGTGCTTGGGGATGAAAGGCAGAGCCGAGCCGGTCATCACAGTCTGAGCACCCAGATAGCCAGTGTTCTGGACAGCGGCCATGCGACCCACAGGAGCAACTGGAGTCGGCGTGTATGATTGAGACTGGTGGCGGTAGTTGTGACATTGTCGTAGAGTCACAGCGTCTAGCTGGTGGTGGAATGGGCTCCCCATGACGGGCGGGGCGAGACCGGGCGGAGTACCGAGGCCAGTAAGACCGAGACCAGAAACGTGGTTCTGATCCATGAAGTTGGGAGGCGTAGAGTTGATGCCCGCCATGGGTGGCACAGTCTGACCGAGGAAGTTGGTGCCCCAGTTGGGCAGCGGTCCAGGCAGAGCTCCCTGGATGGGTCCAAGCATGGGAACCTGCTGCATGGCGCCAGTCATAGTACCTTGCTGCATGTACTGCTGCTGGATGAGAGCTTGGCTATTGGCCGCGCAAGGAGTTTGATGATATTGGGGACCCTGGGGTGGGAACCACAAACCCTGAGATCGCACCATCTGTGCCTGAGGGTTCACTGGGATCATGGCAGGAATCTGTTGAGCATTGATGGTCGAAGGACCGTTGCTCGGAACAGCATAAGCCATACCGTCCTGCTTCTCAGGCGAGATCTTGCCGCTCCTGGAAATTGCGAACTCCTTTGCGGCGGGGTTAAGGCCCGAGTTCTTGGATGGGCTATCCTCCGAGTCAGCGCTGCCAGACACCTCAGCGCTCAGTCTCGACTCCGTTCGAGTGCTGGGTCTGGTCGAGGCAGACAGCGGATTATAGGCTGAATGCAGGGAGCCATAGCCTGAGTCGGAACGAACGCGTGAGGCATCGTCCTTTGCTGGGGTGTTTGGGGCATCCTTCTTCAAACCGAAAGAGAGGATGGCCGGATCAGCGGGAGGCGAGGTCTTCTTGCTAGGCTGTTGCTGCTCTGGGCCCCGGCGCAGACGGCTAATGAGCTCGTTGAATCTCTGCTGGTCCTCTGGGGTTTCTTCGCGACCCGAACGCACCTCGCGACGATCCAGGCAAGCTCCACCGTCAAGATTGGCAGGAGCGTGAGACTTGAACGCTGTATTTTTGTCATCCTCCAGACGACGATCTAGGCGAGCTCCGCCGTCCAAGTAGGCAGGAGCGCGCAACTTGAAAGCAGTGTCCTTGTCCTCATCTTGACGGTATAGGCGAGCTCCACCGTCCAAGTAGGCAGGAGCGCGAGACTTGAGCGTAGCCTTGTGCTCGTACTCCAGGCGGTCGTTCTCAGCAAGCTTCTTGTCAGGACGCAGACGCAGAGCCTCCTGCATGGACCGCTGTTGAGACACGGTGGCAGAGATGATGAATGTGTTGTCCGAGGTCTCCGGGGTCTTGGGAAAGTGCTGGATATCAAGAATCTTGACTTCGTGGCCATTCTCGCTTAGGTCGAGGCGCAGATCCTCGGGGACACGGGCAGACTGACGGTTGTGAAACTTCATCAGGGCCTGACCAGTAGCAGCTGAGGCGCGAGACTTGGTCTGGTTGTAGCGCAAGGCAGAAGCGCCTTGACGGAGATCAGCGCCAGCCTGGTTGTAATGCAAGGCAGGAGCCTCGTTGCGGACGTGGGGACCGGGATTCTGGCTGCGCCAGGTTGGAGAGTCCATCATCTCGGCCAGTCTCGCGACGTGACGATCCCCGGCCTGGTGCATGGGCACTATGCCCTGCTCTTGACGAGTGCCGACGGGGGCACTAAGAGCTTCAGGTCCGTCGCCGGGGGCGTTCGAGGAGGGCGAGGTGTTGATGGTCAGCTGCGGCTTACGGGGGCCGCCGCTGCGGTAGTGGCGTTGGGCAGACATCGTGTTTCGTTCGAGCTACGTAAAAGCAAGAAGTTAGTCAAAATGCTGTAGGGTCATCAAAGGTGGCCTGCTAGGAGGGATTCTTGAACAGAAGGGCAGGTGGACAGGACTTACCAGAATTCTGTGTGATGTGAAGAGCAATGTCAACTTGAAGGTTGGCCAATTCCTTTCGTCCGAGCTTTTCAAGATGAAATTGTTAGTCAAGATGATGTGGAGGTCATCATGAGTAGCCTGCTGGGAGATATTCTTGGACATTAGGATAGGTGGACAGGACTTACCAGAATTCTGTGTGATGTTTTGTCTTGAGTTGGCAGGCAGAAGAGAGAAGAGCAATGAACTTGAAGGTTGGCTGATGCTTTTCGTCCGAGCTTTCCAAGATGAAATGGTTAGGCAAAATGCTGTGGAGTGCAACAAGAGTGACTGCTATGGGAGCTGGGTTTCTGCAAAGGGAGGTAGGGAGGGAGGACTAACCAGAACTCTGTGTATACTTAGTCCTGAGTGAAGGCAAAAGAAAGCAGTAATGTCAACTGGAAGGCCTGCTGATGCTGTGGCAGTTGTCAAGAACAGCTGAAACTTTGTTGCTTTGGCGATTGTGCAGAAGAGTCTGAGGTTGACTGTTGTGAAAAGGTTTGAGAGGTCAGCCAGGTATGGGCAGCCATTTATACCAGTGGACGCTTGAAGTGGGGTCTGGTGTAGAAGGTTCTGGTCATAGTAAACGTGCTGCTTGAGAGTATAACATGTGGAAGGAGCAGCCACCTGGTTCAGGATAATATAAGAAACGTGATGTGGAAGTATCCGGCAGCTTGAAGAGAATGCTATGCTTGAGTATGGGATCGAAGCAGCTGACCGCTTCAAGGGCAAGCCATTCAAGTACCGCCAACATGATGAGAGTGGAAAATATAGCCTGTGGGTGCAATGATGCGGGGGAGAGGATTGGATGGGTAGGGGAACAATACGTACTGGTCTTGAATCATCTGCATGGAGCTGAGGAGGATGTTGAAGGCTAGCAGGGGAAGGAGGTTGGTGGTCCAATGTGAGCCTGAAATTACACTGGTGGCCTTCTGTGACTGGCAGCCTCGTGCTCAACTATCAGCCTCGTAGCCTTGTGTCGTCAAACTGCTGGCCTTGTGCTGTCTGAAGTTGCTGGTCCTATGTGGTCTGAAGTTGCTGGCCTTGTGGCGTCTCAACCTACTGTATTTCTTTCGTCCCAACCTGCTAGCCTTGTGCCCTTCTTGCAAATACAGTTGCTCTTGCTGATTTATCAGAGCTACCTGAAGCAGTCTTCCCAAAGGATTTGCAGCAACTGAGAAGGCTGATGTGTGTTTGGGTGAATCTTTAGGCAGTTGGACCAGTTTTCAAATGGAAGGAAGCCAGACGATGCAAAAAACATCTGCTTGAGCCGCCTGAGGAGAGGTGATAGTGGAGAGCTGTCTACCCAAGTCAAGTTGATGGTGGCGTGCTTGCGGTTGGTGCTGTGGTAGGGGATGTGTCCAAAGATGGGTGGCTGCAAGACTGTGTTAGCTCTGCTGTCTAATTATACTTGCAAACTCTTCGCTCCAAATCAGAGAGGAGCAAGATGGAGGGAACACAGCACAGAGACGGCCAGGGCTGGAAAGGGGCAATGCAATGCCACTGACCTGAGAAGTTTGTGAGGCTTGCTTGAAGCTTCTTTTTGGTGAAGTAGATGAATGTGTCGGAAGTTTGCAGTGGGTCTTCTGGATCCAAAAGTTGGTGGAAAGGCTGTGGAAATGGGAGCTGTCAGTGGACATCCTCTGAAAAGTGGCATGGCTGTTGAACATTCAGTCCTATGACAGATGAGGAAGGAAGTCATCCCGGCCTCAGATGGATCTGCTTTGCAAACAGAGTTTTGGTGGCGATTGTCGTGGGATCGACCTTTGAATTGGAGTGTTGGCCTTGTCTCGGGGGAGGGGGGGGGGACATAGCCAGACAGGTGTTGATAAATAGCCTGACAATGATTTTGCAGTGTATGGTTGTGGATGATGACAGCATGCCAACAAATCTCCAGGAATCGAGAAAAAGATGCGCCACCCTAGAGTGCATGCAAAGGGACTCCAACTACGTGTCTTGATGCATAGGATGGTGACATGACTGAAGGAGGAGAAGTTGGTGGTGGGATTTGCCACTTGGTGCGTGGGTGGTTTTGTTGATGGCGCCGTGGCAGTGGGGCCAGGAAGGAAGATCAGACCATATTCCAACATACCTTAGTGAAAATTTCGCTCAAAAGTCGCTTGAAAACAATTGTGGTGTGCCCAGAGAAGAGATGTTGTAGACCTGGGTGGGTGTAACCAAAAGTAGACCGTCTCCTCAAGAGTGGGTGGTGGAGGAGGATGGGACTTGTTGTGTTGTGAAGAAGTTGGTCACTGGCCATCGTCGCTGATGGGAGTTGCTGTATGATAGAGGATCAGCTTTGTGTCGTCCCAACGTGTCTCGTCCCGAATTGCGATGGAAGGTACAAAGTGAGAAACAAATGAGAAGGTGCAAGCAGTGGGCTGGAGTACTTACAAAGGTGGCTTGATGAAGGAGGGCAGGAGGAGCTATCCCATGCTGGAAACTCCAGGGATGGCGAGACTAGGTGTATGGATCCCCTCCTCAAAACTTCTAAGTACTAGGTACACTTGGGCCAACTCCGAATTCTCTAGATAGATCCTTGGACCTCCAATTCATTCCCTGTGAGATCATTCTGATATTTTTGTAAGCAATTGCAAGGTGACTCCTGTATATATACATGTATATCTCCCTGATCTTTGGGAATGAAGTCCAGGCTCTCAGGAGAGATTACAGTGATATACCTATATACTCAGCAAGTAGTATATGCCCCAGACACTGAAGGATAAGTGTGGCCAGGATAATTGATCAAATGCATCAATCTGAGTAGACACATTGAAGTTTTGTAGTAGAGAAAGTTGCGAGCTCGCCTTCATATATCTTGACGAAAGGGACAGTGCCCAAATTTGAGGTGGCATACCTTTTACTCACACATGTCCTAAAAAAGGTACAACTTTCGTGCTGCAAATACAAGTATTAAAGTAAACATTAAAGGAAGTTGCCTCTAAAAGAATACATAAGCTCTCACTGCAGATTTGCAAGAAGCATAAACAGCATTCATTATATCTAGCAGCACTGGAGTCAATTCAAGATGGCTATTAGTAGATAGTGAAGGTTTAAATTGCTTAGGCTAGTAAAGAGGATAATATGACAACAGGGTCAATATGGATGTGGAAGGTAGATATGAGAGGTATCCCAGTCCAAGAAGAGGAATCGTGATTTAGCACCTGCCAGCCCTATGCCGCCAACACATGGACAACTGTCACCGGTCCAACTAAGACGCAGTGACTGCATTGCCAGACATGTATGCGGAGAAAGCTTTCTGTAGAGAGGTCAGCTTCTGATCGGCACTAGAATGATCCATGGTGGATACATACCGCATTCCTAGTCTGGATGAAAACTGTTCCAGGTCCAGTAAACTTGCACACCAAGCCCTCTGCTGAAGCGAACCCTGAGATGATGCCTCCAGAAGCCACTCGCTCCATCACATACTTGGTGTTCCAAGCAACAAGATGGCCATTGTCCACAATGTACTTCTCACCATCCACGAGCTATCGCAATGTCAGCATAATGTTCCATTGCACACCTGGGCAAATGTGCAGCATGCAAAGACCAAACAACTCACATCTTTCCTGATGATGGCACCAAAACTTGTCAACCACAGCAGTCCCTGCCCACTAATCTTATACACCCACAGCCCCTCCCCACTAAACATAGCCTTCCCCAGCCCCTGCCTCTTATACTCCTTCACCACCCCCTGTGTACTAGCCAGATACCCATCATGCCCCACACTCCAGCTCTCATTCCCCGTCAGCCGCAAGCTCGTCACATCCCCTAAAAACGGCGGGCCCAACAACAGCTCCCCCGGCCCCGTAAACGTCGAGTGGCCCATCTCGCCCCCGGCAACCAGCTTCTTCATGCTGAACTTATACATGCCCTTGAGCGTGATCGTCGGGCTCATGGCGATCATGACCCCCGGCTTCGCGTGCAGCGGGCACCCCATCGCCAGCTGCACCGTCAGGATCGTGTTGCTGTCGCGGTGGCTGATGCGGAACGACCCGCCGTTGAACGTGCCGACGTCGTCGACGATCGCCGACGCGCCCACAAAGTGGCCCGCCGGCGGCGCCCCGCTGACCAGGTTCGCCGGGTTGCTGGTGTCGAGCGCCGGCGGGAGGCCGTCGTCGTGCTCACCGCCGCGCTCGGACGTCGGTGGCTTGTCGACGGCCGCGTACTCGTCTGCGGGCGGCGGGCTCGAGTACTGCGGGGGGCCTTGGAACTGCTGCTGCGGCTGTGGCGATGGGTGGTCGTTGTGGAACGAGCCGGCGGAGTTGTGGCGGAGGTGCAGCGGGAGGCTCATGTTGGGCGCCGCAGGGGCTTGCTGTTGCTGTTGCTGTTGCTGGGGAGGAGGAGGGTATGCCGCGGGGCTGGGCGACTGGAGGGGCGGCGTTGGGCCGGAGCCTGGGGGCGGGGGGTAGTTGCGCTGTGCTGAGGGGGTCCCAGCGCCATTGGACGGCGGGGGGTAGAAGGCCGTTCTGTTTGCTGGTGGCGATGCTGGGCCGCCTATGTGACCGAAGGAGGTCTGGTGCGCTGGTGCCGACATGGGCGGAGCTGGATAGCTCTTTTGTGCCTGCGTCGGCGGGGCTGCAGAGCTGGTCAGTGCTCTGAGGGTGCAGTGAGGTGAGACGGGGGACTCGGTGGCACTCACGGGGATAGTATTGTGACATGGTGGCGGTTTGGTGGATAGATGTGTCACAGGTGGATTGAGAAGTTAGCACAATAGAGGCGTTCTCGCAAGCACTATGAAGTTGATGTGTCAGTCATGATATCGTCTTCTTCTGACTACGCCGCAGGAGATGAAGGCGAGAATGATGAGCAGCCCCGCACTCACCGAGGATCCTTGGCCACACTCCGCAACTGGGCTGATTGATATTTGGTGGGCTTGTACAATACAATACAACTGTCAACGACGGAAAGAAGGATCAGTGCTGACTGAGACAATGGCACGTAGAGCTGCTGTTATGAGAGCCACGAGATGTCATTGAAAAAGTGAGATGAGAAATGGCTAAGGATGAAGATGCGAAAGTAGAGGCGAGGTTGAAGTCCAGTGAGCATCCACAGCATCTATCTGCAAGGCCGCGGCGCGCATCTTCCCGCTGCCACCCCCCATGTCGAGCGCCATGCAGGCCTCTTTTGACGTTGCATCCCATCACAAAATTCCAAGAGCCGCGGCGCCGGCGCATGCAAGCTGTTTTCCACAGCTGTCCATCGGGTGCATTAGGCCCTCGCCAGCATTCTAATTTCAGCTTATGAGAGGCTGGCTTTGGCCAATGGGGGTTTGCATGGAGAGCAGTGGAGGTTCAACGTTGCAAGGGTGAATGCTGTGGTTATTTCCGGCTGGCGCTTACGGTTACGTCCACCGGGCGGCTAATAGGTGCTCGCGAGATGTGATTGGGGAAAGCTGGATGTGGCCAAGGATCTTGGGCAATGGCATCTGATGGCGCATGGGGAGACAAAAGTCAGCGCCAAGAGATATTCGTGGATTGCTCAGGGATCTTGCAGTTGTGATGGATAGGTATGCTGCTGTGAATGCCTCATCGAGAGGATTCACCAGCAAGTACAGTACTGTACTGTACGCACTCTGTATGTGCTCTCTACGAATTACAGTATTGCAACACAAAATACCTAGAATCACTGGATCTTTACATGTTACTTCGTACACAATACCTGACCTCGACTTAGACTCTAGCACTGCAAAATCCATCTCAACACTCAGCCCTGCAGTGGAGTACCTGGGTACATGCTCCGGAACGTCCTCGGCTCCCAGCAAGTTTCAAGGCATTCACGATCATGCCCAAGCGATAAGGATCGGTGACTCGTCTCGAAAATTGAGTGGTCACTGACCCCATGGATGATTGCCTCAACTTCTTCCAATATAGCAAAGCCGGAAAGCCGTCATAAAACAAGTCACACAAAAAACAGACCTGGTAGTCCTCGCAGTGAGCGCTCCGTTGAAGGGTGAAGTCAACGGGCCATGGCGCTGCGGCCGAAGAACAGCCGGGTGTCATTAGAGCACTCATGCCCTGCTGACGGCCCGTCACAGGGCTGATGAGGTCACACTGTACAGGGGGCCCCAGGATGTCAGCTCGAGCATTTGGAAGCTTCTTCTGTTTCTAGCCCGAGTCCAACAACGCCGCAACATATTCCGAATATCCTTGAAAGAACCTCTCCTGCCACCACAACACCGACAACCGCGACCTGAAAATGAAAGCCATCATCGCGGGTCCGGCCCTAGGGCTACTGATCTACCGCGCTTACTCCAGGAACTCCCTCACGACCGGCGGCCTCGTCGCTGCAACCATCACCGGCATCGCCCACGCCATCCACCCGTGGAATCTGCCCTTCGTGCTTCTCTGCGTCTTCTTCCTCGCGGGAACACGCGTCACGCACATCAAAGAAGGCGTCAAAGCGAAGCTGACCACCTCGTCCAAGGGCACGCCCGGCGGCGAAGGCCCGCGCACGCATGTCCAAGGTCCGCTACATTTTCCTTTCCTCTCTTCTGCCTTCCAGGAGGCTGTGGCGCCCTATAACCAGCAGTCCCAATCCTCCCTAGTTCAAAGATAAATGCTGATCCGACTCTTCAATCCCACGCAGTCTTCGCCAACTCCCTCGTAGCCTCGATTCTCTCCCTCCTGCACGCCTACCAGCTCCACACCCGCGCCGCCAACCCCTCCTCCCTGCTACACCAACCACCACCCCCGGGCCACACCGGCCCGACCTCCACACTCTGCTTCTCCTGGGGCGGCGACCTCCTCGTGATCGGCATCATCGCGAACTACGCCGCCGTCGCCGCCGACACCTTCTCCTCCGAGCTGGGCATCCTCGCCCGCGGGCCGCCGCGCCTCATCACCTCCCCGACGTTCCGCAGGGTGCCGCCCGGCACCAACGGCGGCGTCACGCTGACGGGGCTCGCCGCCGGCGTGCTGGGCAGCATGATCATGGTCACGACGGCCATGTTCTTCGTGCCGTTCTGCAGCAGCAGCAGCGCACAGAGCCCTGGCAGCGGGGGCCGCGCCTGGACGTTGGCAGAGTCGCGGCTGTTCATGGTGGGCCTTACGGTCTGGGGCGCGCTGGGGAGTGTGCTGGACTCGGTGCTGGGCGGGCTGCTGCAGCGGAGTGTGAGGGATTCGAGGACGGGGAAGATTGTCGAGGGCGACGGTGGGAAGAGAGTGCTTGTCAGTGCCTCGTCGCAGACTGAGAAGTCGAAGAGGGAAGATAAGCCCGAACCAGCTGCCAAAGCGTCTTCGCGGGTGGTGGAATCAGGCCGGGACATTTTGGACAATAACGAGGTGAACTTCCTGATGGCGCTCACCATGAGTTTGAGCTCAATGGTCGTTGCAGGCTGGTACTGGGGCTACACGCTGGATACGATTCTTTCGAGCTCGTAAAGCGTGGAGTGTTCAGTGGACGTGATCTTCCTACATGGCTAAACTCGGAGCATTTAGCACAGGCGCATGACGGGCGAACAGCTCCGTTCAGTCGGTTGGCTTTTATTTTTTCATACTCGACTCACTTTACACTGGCTATTCAAGTGTCATTCTATCTTTCTCCACCATGTCAGACGCCTTGGTCTGGTCGAGTACCCCGAATTGCAAGAACCGGAAAGTGCCAGAATCGACGATCCTCCGACTAACGTGACTGGAGCGGCTCCTAGAATACATCCTCAACGCAGTCCTCCTCCAGAACCTCAGAGGCCATCTCATCTTCGACCAAAGCTACGCGATTGACGATGAAACGGTCAAATATGGTTCCAGCGGCAGTCGTGAAAAGCACTTTTAGGTTGAATTTCGACCCATAGCCCTGGTAGCTGTCCACAAACCCAGGGGCAGCCGTGCTGGAGGCCAGGAGAGTCTGCGTGATCTTATGCAGAAAGGCTACCATGTCGTCGTGAAAAGGCAGCAACGAAGAGCGACTTTGATAGAAGTCAATGCCATCTATGAAGCAGTAGACAGTCAGGTGCGATGGCAGCTGACGGCATAGCTGCTCCAGAGTGTGCAGAAGGGCCTCGAAGTTTCCGTGGTGCAAATCCGCCAAATAAGCTTGGCAGTTGATGAAGTCGAGGTTCAAGCAGTGATATCGCTGCAAGATCATCATGATTTCAAAGATCAAGGACCTGGCCATCATGTTGGGCCCTTCTGTTGGGTGCGAGTGCAGGCCACAGAAGAAGTGAAGGACAACAGCCTGGCTTTGACTTGTCGATTGCTCGATACTCGTCATAATGTCAACGGCGAGGATTGACATCGCAGAGACCACGCCATGTTCGTGGTCCACGTCAGCGCCGTCGACTAAGAGGACCTGGGAGCCTGGGCCGACCAGCCACTGCTGAAACGCGGTATAGTTGAGCAAGGTTCGCACGGCAGCTCCGTTCCGCAGCCAAGTTTTAGACATGACGACGTGTTGGAGATCATCGTTTGCCATTCGGAGTGGTATTCCCAGGACTCGTATCAGCTCGTCGATGGTCATGAACTGTGTTGGTCTGGTAGGAGCAGGACCCGGGGATATGGACCTGACCAAGCCATGCGGTGCAGGCACCAGAAGCTGGGTACTGCTTGAGCCATATTGGACTGGGGGAACAAAACAGCCGCTTCTGAGAAAATGGAGCAAGCCATTGATCGCTCTCGCTTGCAAATTATTTTGGGCCAATATTGAGCTCTTACGTCTCTCTTCCTCCTTCCTTTCTCTCTCGATTTTTTCCATCCTTTCGGCGATATCGCTGAGTTGCTTGCTTGTGGCGAGATCCTTGAGCTGCTTGCTTGTGGCTTGGTTCGACAAATTCTCTAGCAACAGTTGGTTTGAAACTGCTGTGTTGGCCTCCATGTGTCGCAGCCGCACGTGGGTATCATACTGCAGCTCGTACGACTCCATCTGAAGCTGGTCTTTCAGATTGTCATAGAGCCGCTCAAAGTCGTGTGCCTTGATCCGCACGGTCTCCACAGCATGTTCGACTCTTTTGATATCGGAGGATCTGGCGTCGCCCTGCTTCCGGACCTTGTCTTTGAGAGAGTCAATGGTGGCTCTCGTCAACAGTTACGCAGTAGCTGGCATACGAGGGGGGCACAAACCTCCGAGGCGAGCAAAGTGCGACTTCTCATTCCTGTCGCGTAAATAACGGACGATGGAGGACACAGCATCCAAGACCGCAACGTAAAGCTTCCGGACAGCGGTGTCGAGATCTGGATGCTGGCCCCAGATGCTCGACTTGGGACGAACATCTGCCACTGTCTCGATCACATGCACCATTGCTTCGCGTATCTTCTTGTGATCCTCAGCGTTCCGTCTTGCGGCCTATTGTGTCTTTCTCAGCACAGTTCAAGATCCGAAGTTGAGAAGATGAGTAGAGTCTCAGTCCACGACTTACCATCAAAGAAAGCACAATAGCGGCTCTCACAACTGAGAGTCCATAGTCGTTCGGAATCAGGTCCAACCAAGGGTTGACATCTTCCATTTTCACATGGTTTCCGAATTTGCGCCACAGACGTCCGATGCCTTTGTTGTCTTTCTCGTCATTGGCTACCTGAGCTGCCTCCATCTGCTTGAACACGTCCTCCCATGTGTTTGTGTCCAGACTGATGGCCCGATCTTGTTGGTTGGGGCTCATTTGTTGGTACTCTTGTACCGCCTTTCTCAAATCCTCTACGTCGCCTCCCACCTGCTCCTTCATCTGCTCCCAGTTTCTAGACCACAATTAACGTGTGCCTGTCAAGGCCGCTAAGAGACGTGCTCAAGCCAAAGACAAAGACGACTCACCCTATGGTGCCTCGTGGCACGAAAATCTTGCTACGCTCATCGTACTCCTTCGGGCCGGAGAACGCAGGGTGCAGACGTGGAGCCTGAGACTCAACAAAGTCTACTTCCAGCCGAGTCGTTGCAATGCTAGAGCTGCTCACTAATTCCATATTCACAATCCCCCACTGGAGAGTACACGTTGAATCTTGTCAAGGTCCAAACCGAATACCTGGATTTGCCCTTGAGGATGGCGCTGCAAATGGGCGTCAGGAAATCTGCTTGATCGGAGAGACCGCGGGAACAAGAGTTTGTTTGCCAGCAGAAACTTTATCTCGAACCAGCCGGCTGCGGACCTTGAAATGAAGCGGGCGCTTGCGCACAGTATGTACCGATGCTGCCGATGTAATGGATGGTGAGCTCAATGCCACACTACGGAGCATCCGTATGCAGTTGGGAGGCGCAGTGCATTGGGCTGGGCGTCAACGACAACAAAGTAGGAGCCAAGAATTAGTACAATGTTACTACGATATGCGTGCTGATCACCCTCTTGTCACATTAACCGCGGCCACGGCAGATTTAGTTCTGTGCGAGTTCCAGCCCGCCCTTCGCATCATCCCTCAGTACTTGCATTTGAGGCTTGCCCAAGTGTGGGCCCTGTGGACTGACCTTTGAATCACGAACATCGAGCGGAGTGCAATCATTGATGGGACAGAATCTTGTCCATTTTTTCACTCTTCTGTGTCTTCAAGCCCACAATTTTCAGGGATCCTCTACTGAGCACATGAGCAGTGCCCGTCGGACCGGCACAACTTCATCTTCTGCAGTGTCACTCCTTCTGGAAAATCGCTCAAATACTTGCCGACTTTCTGGGGTCCTGTATCCACGCCCACCTTCGCGGCCGCACTGTTCGTACTGAAATCTGAATCAAATAAGAGAGTCCGTTGGAAACGACATGGTGAGATTGACAGTCCCGGTTCCACATTCGGAGTCCGATACAGTACTGACTCCTATTTCGGTGGCAACTAGGCTGCAGAAGACGGGTCCGCAATTTCAGAGACAGAGCAGCAAGATGGGGAAGTTGCCAATGAAGACATCGACCAGGTATGTTTGGCAACAAACCTTTGCCTCAAGACGAATGCCCGCGCTGATGTGTAGAGAAAGAAACAGGATGAAGGCCAACATACATCCAATAGCATCAACGCTTCGCACCATGGTGACGATGCAGGTGTGGAATCTAAGTTTCCGCAGTGGCCAGCCCGAGACCAAGACTGTCAACCCAGAGTTCAGAACTGCAACTTTCACCAGTTCAAGAACTTCCTGAGCGATTCCGAGACGAATGCCGCGATCTATGCACTATATGGGAATCGTAATTTGAAAACCGACATCGCTGAGGAACAGGAGTGGCGAAAGGCAAAATTCGATGGCAGAGGCGACCCACGCGATCCAATCAAAAGCAGTGGAATGGAAAGCAACGGCGTCGAATTCGGGGATCCAATAGACAATAAGGTCCTCCATCGCATTCGCATCCGGTCACCATTCATCATGACCCAGCTTTCGACGCTGGAGGCAAACGATCATTCTTCCACCGACGTCATGTTCTTTCGGCCTTTTCGACCTCTGATACATCTCCAACCACAGATGAAAAGAAAACTGAAGGAGCTCCGGGACAAGTGGGCTGGCCTGGCAGAAACGTCGCCAGAGAAGGCTACGGAGACCAAGGCGGAAGCCGAACCCTCAGGCAAAGACAATGCCTTCGTCGACCGTTCGGATAGCATGGAAGCGTGGGAGCATATGGAGACTTACGTACGCTTTATTGACACGAAGGTCATGCCCTTGGAGCATCAGTTCAACAGCAAAGACAGCATCCGCGAAAAGGTCGCATTTGACGATCTTACATATCTCTTTCGGGAGGGCGAGTATGTTTATCGCCCATTGCCGTCCAACAAGGGGAAGTCTGATGACGCTGGCCCGACCTCTTCATCTTCTATGTCAACAACGTGGCAGCCATTCTGGAGAGTATATTCAGTTGCTGCTCCCAGAATCCCTGATGACCCGGACAAAGATGCTGCAGCTGGCGTCAATAGAGAGGGCCAACTCGAGGAGCGCACATACCACCCTCCGGATGACTATGAAGACTTCTACTCAAGTATTTCTGAGAGAGGTTTTGTTTTCATTGACTGCTATTTCATATCTTTCGACGGCGAATCGTATTCTCCAAGTACACGTCAGCGCATCAAAATCAAGAAGTACGAGGGCGAAAGATTGATCACGTCGCTTCCGATCTATCCTACACGTTACCTCAAGAACTCTCACGACATAGTTGCTAGACAGGAGAAGCTTGGCAAAGACTTCATGGATTTCGTCAGCCAGAGACATGTCTATCACTTCGGATGGACGGTGAATCATCACCCAAATGGCTTGCGTATACAGGATACCGAAAGATATCCTGAGTTCATCGACGGTGAATTCCTCATTGACTTCCAGGAGGGGTATCAGACTCAGCCATACTGGTTGGACGATGGCAAAATGCCCCCTATGCTGGCGCATGTGGAGAAGGTGTCCTGGGAGCAATCAAATTGCTGTGACAAATTCGTCGAAACCTTGTGCTGGTCAGACAACAATGCATACGTGCATGATTGCTTCGAGACCGTGAGCGAAGATAACGTGGGAGAATTTCGCCAGGACGAATTTATGCTCAAAGACCCCTTTCTTTCGGCTTGCCTAAGGGGTGAAGTCGTCAACCCGCAAGGCCTAGACTTATGCCTTCTTCCCAGACGACTTGTTGGGTTTGCCCTCCGGGAACGAAAGTTTGTCAACGTCAGCATCAACAGCATCAAGGCTATCAAGGAACGGACCCAAGCCTTTGATATGCTTGAGCTAGATCTAAGTCACAAGACTATGATTCGATCACTCGTTAGAGAGCACTTCAGATTGAAGGGGCGGAGGGAGAAAGGAGAAGACATCACCAACCAAGACCTGATCAAAGGAAAAGGTACCGGGCTCATCTTTTTGCTCCATGGCGTGCCAGGAGTTGGGAAGACAGCCACTGCAGAAGCAATCGCACAAGAGAGCAAGAAACCACTTTTCGCAATCACATGTGGAGATCTTGGACTTGAGTCGGCGGAGGTGGAAAGGAATCTGACCCGCATATTCCGATGGGCCACAGTGTGGGACTGCATCTTGCTGTTGGACGAAGCGGATATCTTCTTCACGCGGAGGAACCACTCAGATCTTCAAAGGAATGCCTTGGTCACGGGTAAGTCTTTCTGACGCTCAGAGTTTGGTTTGGATCCTGACCAAACATCCATCAATTGATCTCCGTTCGAACATTGCCTAACGTATCTCAGTATTTCTAAGAATTCTCGAGTACTACAGTGGAATTCTAATCCTCACTACGAACCGCGTGGGTATCATGGATGAGGCTTTCAAGTCTAGAGTTCACCTGGCACTCTACTATCCAGAATTGACTCACCATCAAACCCTGAAGATCTTTGAAAGCAACATCAAGCGACTCGAGGCTATGGAGGCGTCTGAGGCAGATAAAACACAAGCCATCACAGTGGACAGATCAAGCATCAAAGCCTGGGCTGCAGAATATTTTGACAATAATGCTGAGCTTGGCCGGTGGAATGGCCGCCAGATCAGGAACGCCTTTCAGACTGCTGCGTCTCTGGCACATCACGATGCTCTCCACCCTGACGGAGCCGACCCCAACGTCGTACCGGGGGTTCTCAATTACGTGCACTTCAAGATAGTGGCCGAAGCAACGAAGAAGTTTGACGAGTATATGCTGAGGGCGAGTCGGAAAACAGACGCGGAACATGCTGCAGCCAGGGGACTCCGAGCAAGCGAGCATGACGTTCCTGCGCCGCTGGCGACCAGCAACCACGCTTCTGGGCTTTCACAACCTCACCTCGACGGGGCATTGGCTCCAAGTCGATCAGTCCACAATACCTTGGAAACGCTGCACCCCCCAAAGCTTGTGACTCCGCAGTACTCGTCACAGCAGCCGTACATTCACTCGTCCCAAGGGTATGGTCAAGGAGCCCACGCGGGCCCAGCGGCCGCGACGTATTATACTTCACCGCAGCAGATGTACCAGCCCGATTCTGGCATTTCGATGACGAGCAGTGGACTAGTTTACGGACATGGTCCAAGTGGAGGTGCTCAAATGGTCGAAACATTGCCTGTGCGCGTCGACAAATCTCCTCAAATTGTTGGTACGCCGCCGCAGCAGCAGCAGCTGTACATTCCAGCAGGAGGGCACGACCCGAGAGCATATGGTCAACGGACAACAACGCAGCTTCAGCCTCAACACCTGGGAAATCATGCTGCGTCTGTAGAACACGACCAGAGGGCATACATTTCGAGGGCAACAACGCAGTATGAGGCCCAAGCCCTCGGTAACCATGTCGCATCAGGAGGGCACGAACAGAGGGCATATGTTCAACAGTCAACGACCCACCTCGAGGTCCAGTCCCATGGAAACCAGGTCGCACCAGGAGGAGGATATGATACGAGACCATATACTGAAAGGCCGGTAGCACAACATCAGGCTTCGTCGCCCGGAAGTCATGCATACGGGCAACAGTCACAGTCACCGCAGCAATTTGGCAACATGGAGCAGGGAAGATGGGAAGCTCCACACGGCTGAACTTGACCCTTCTTGTTGATGATCGATTTCTTATTTGTTTTTTTCTCGTTTTGTCTTATTCGTTCATTTCCTAGTCGGTCATAGCAGTTCGTAACACCAGTCCACCAAAACAAGAGCCTGAGATGAATGCAGTTCCTGGTCGAACGATTACAGAGCCGACACGGCCGTGCCTCCATTGGGAGCTCTTCCTTCTTGTATGTCTCAAATTGTAGGAATTTCATGCCTTTCACACAGCGAGAGCAGTCGCACGTCTCAGTGCGGACGGTGAGCGCACATCTTGTGTGGTGGTGAAGGCGGGCTGACCGAGCCTGTAGAAATTCAGGGGGCCCGTGAAGTTAGATGAGAAATGCTAGTGTTTTTAGTAGTGCCCCTTAATCACACTACCCTCCTGAACCTCTCCACTCGGCCGTCTTATCTCATTTATGAGACTCGTCTATTCTTACGCCCGAGGAAAAACGCACGTCGCAGCTACAGAAGTGGTCTGCTCGGCGAGATAGTTGCTGCCTGTTGAATTTGGTGATAGAGAGGCAACGCCTCACAGCCAGTGCTAGGAAGATATCTGTGTTTTCCGAACAGATCAAGGGATCCCACAGATTTGGGTCACGGAATAAGGTTCATGCGGTCAAACAAGCACGCGGGAAGTTAGTGCCGGCGAAACTGTCCCCTTGCGAGCGGATGTCTCCATCCCGATATTGCGAACGAACGCCTCAAGGCGTAGCTGAGTTTCTAGGGCAAACTTTCACTTGGCCCCTTATTTTGATATACCAAGTCTACTACCTTTGGTCGGGATCAGGTCGTAATGCAGGCTAAGACAGAGAGACAAGACGTCGGTTGGGCGAATGAAGGGCCTTGAAGACAGACACTCCTTGTGGGCATTTTGAAGAAGTGCCTATCACCACCACGGTCAAGACGACCGGGGGTGATGGCACTTTGTACACTATATACAAGTAGAAATAAGCGCGGGACAAAGACCACAAGAGGCACTTCGGCGGCGTCTCTTCCCGGCCTCATGGCTAAATCGGCTAACTGACCGAGCCCAAAGTGCATCTTCCACGTCTTGACCACGTTTTGTGGGCAGTTCGTGTCCCCCATCCATATTCCACGTTCAAGGGGAATATCATGGGTCATCCGACTCATCCTCATCCTCATCCTCATTCCCTCATCCTCTCTCTTATGCTGTGTAGATGATGCCGCAAAGGCAAATACACCTATCAGCTCGATATTAGATAATCGTCCATGGCGATTCGGTGTTACTAATGGGCGGAAATGCGTGCTCAGTCCCAAAATTCGATCAAAATGCCGACCTAGACCGATTTCCATCAGGTCTGAGCCATATCCTAGAACGATGGGCTGTACCGTACAAACGCCACCAAAAATGTAAAGCTGGAATATGTCGAAAACAAAAAGCCGTGCGATGCGGAAGGGGTATGAGGTAAGTGACCGAAAAAAATGCATGGCCGTAGAAGTCGCAAGACAGAGGAAGAGTCCGTATATACACTTCGTTCCACAATTCGAACAGCTGATCAGCTTTCACCAAAGCCGCCGTAAGCTTGTTGGGTATATGTCGCAAAGACGCAAGAAACATGATTTGGCAGTGTGCTGTGGCAATGCAACATTCGGAATTTGTTGGGGTTCCAAGGCTCAGGCGAGGCTCGGTGCTGGTGTGGTGTAATGAGTGGGCGTCGTTGCGTGTCAAACGCAATGTCCAAGCAGGTACGGGCAAGAAGCTGGCGTTGCCTCAGAACCCTCCCATCATGCCGAGTCTTGTCCTCCTCTTTTCCATTTTCGGCATTGACGGAGGTGCCAGTCCCATACCAGGTCCTTTCTGCATCGGCGGTCCCATTCTGCCCTGCATGCCGGGTCGTGGCGCGCTCGGAGGTGGGCGCATGCCCGGTCTGCCAGGCGGAGCTAGAGGCGAGCTACCATAGCTTCGTTGAGAGCTTTGAGAGCTCACCGAGGGACTCCGCCGCAGTGCTTGCAGTCGTCGGTATGCGTCCTTCTCGCAATATGCCTGACCATTGACCTCGAAGTAACCGTCGTGCAGTACACGCTGACAGTCGCCGCAACGGAAGCACTGTACGTGATATTTTGTACCGCGCTCGTCCTCCAAGTACTGCCCCTCAATGCCATCCTTGCACGTTCCGCATAGACTTCCGTTTACCTTATGGTAGTGTCTCTTGCAGTAAGGTCGGTCACCATGTACGTAGAACTCGGCGGTCGGGAAAGGCTCAAAACAGCTGGTGCAAGTAAAACACGCTTTGTGGTACCGGCCTGATAGTCGCCCATCAGCGCTCGAAATGGACTTGCCGGTAATGACCTCGCCACATGCTCTGCAGTTGCCTCGTGACTTCTGCGTAGTTGGGTCCCGACGTCGTGCAGGTGCAGGCGCAGGTGCAGGCGCATCCAATGGCGACGGCGGTAAATTTGCTGCGCGTTCCGGTGATCGCCCTCCTTGCACGGCCGGATCACGGCGTTCCTCTCGATCCCATTTTAAAGCGGGTGGGGACGGTGGCCGACCACCCTGGATGGCGGGATCGAATCGCTCACCCGTCACCGGGGGCAGCCGCTTCTCTCGTGGTTCCATGTCGTCCATCGAGTTCTTCACCTCGTTCAGTAGGTTCTCAAATTGAGAGGAAATCGAGGTTTCTGTGGGCGATACGTCGAACGGTCGGGAAGATGTTGATCGAGCAGGACTCGTACTCACGCTTGGCTGGCTGACGTGACTCGATCCGCGTGAGAAGGATGATGCGGTGGACGGTGATGTGGAATGGTAAGGGTTGTTTGTGCCAAATTCGGCGTCGAGATTGATGCTGGGGTTTTTCGTCCTGATCCTGACCAAACTTGTCCGGGGCGGCGGAGGTCGTGATGTGTCCCTAAGTCGGTCCGGTCGGGGTCCTGGAGCTGATGGTGCACGGAATGGAGGCTCGAGTCTATCGGTTGATGTAACTGGAAATGTCTCGGCTCGGCTTGGCGATGAGAAGTCTTGACCATCACTCCCCAGTGGCGCAAAACCACCATAGCCAGTGTTCTTCGGCATTCTTGGCGGCGCAGGGCTTGATCGCTCACGGTCCTGATTCGATCTGGAGGGGGACTGCGACTTCAAAGAAGGCATGGGAGGAGGCGCACTTGTCTCACCAGCGTACGGTCCTGCGGCGATACTTTCTATCCGGTTCAGCAGGCTCCGACCCGACTTCTTGGGACTCGTGTCTGGGTAGGCTGGCTCAGAGTCCGCGGCTCCAAAGCCGCCATAGCCCCCGGGCCTGGTCGGCTGTGCGTAGTTCTGACCGTCGTCAATTCGCGGAAAGTAGTCGTCAACACGGCCTATACTTGGACGAGCACCCGGCGTCCTTGGCGATGCACTCCTCGATCCGCTGGACAAGCTCATGGGTGTAAGAGGTTGGCGCGAATAGCTGCGGTCTGAATCGAAATCATTAGCATCACGAAACTGGCCCGCCGCAACATTAAGACTAAAAAACTTACTGGCCATGGCCGTGTCCACTGGCGGTATTGCGTCAATTTTGTCGTGCACACTTTTCCCGAGCGGCATAAAGGTATCTACCACGCCACCGAGCCTTTCGTGGATGCTGGTAGGTATCAAGTTTCCCATGCCAAAACCGCTTCCACCTTGTGCTGGTGCTGCTGGTGCAGACGTAGATTGCGGTGCAAGGGCAGGTGCAGGTGCAGGTGGGGCATTGTCTCCCGCACAAACGTGCTCACCCATCAACGAAATCTCGACGTCGATGCCACAGTTCGAGCATTTTATGGCGGGCATGAAGCTCGATTCTCTGGGAATTGGTGCCATCCGGACGGTGTCGGCCAGGCATAGGCCGTTGTGAAGCCTGTAGTTGCTATCCTAGGGTCTTGGGTCTATCCGTACGGTGGTAGTGCCGCTGAACACATGTGAGCTTTCTCTCTTTTTTAATCGTCGCGCCCAAGTTCGGTCGGCTTTGGTATGAGGTTCGGGGATTGAGGACGTGTCAACGCGAAGTTGTTTCTGCGATGCGAGGTTTGTCTGTTTCCAAGGGAGAAATTCGTAGATTTCGAGGATGTTGATAATCAATAGGTCTTTTGGGCGTTGGAAAGGGAGCCAAAAATGGCTGGAACAGAGATAGTAATTCCAAGACCTGGAATGTCTAAGAATGGATGACTGCGCCTGACTGGCTCAGTGTGCGCCTGACTTGGGCGGCAGCGGCTAAAAAAGCGAGTGACGAGGTTTGAAGTGGGACTCGAAACCGAAACGTCACAAACAAATTGATTGGACTTGACAATGGACGACAAGACGGCGAAAATAGTGGTCACGCGTTGGCTGAAACAGGTCGGACGGGATGGTCGACGGGGACTGGAAGGCAGTGAGTGACCGACCGACTGGAATAATAGGCGCAGGCGGGTCGAGAAAGTCAGGCGGGCGACAAACAACAGCGTTGTGCTGTACTTTTGTCCGTGCAACAAAAGAGAAGCAAGATCAGCGAGGGAAATTAGTCGTGGCAACAAGGAGTACCAACAGACAAAAAGGCCTTCTTACACCCCGAGATAGGGAAAAGAGGATGATGGTGTTGCGGTGTTGCGGCGTTGCGGAATTGTCTCGAGTTGTTGGATGGAAATTGGCACAAACTGGCTAGTGACCACCAGCAACTGCCACACAGGGGTCTACTGTCAGACCGTGTTCCCATATTGGACAGGGGGGAACAAGCTGCGGGTCACTCCGTTTCTCTTTCCCTGGTCGAGTCCACAGTCAAACTCGGGCCTCCACTCCCTGCAAGCGGGTGCGGCTCTCTCTTTGGCTGAAAGGGTAGTCCCTGCAGCATACCTGCTTCACCCCTGCCCGTTCCTGCAGGCTGCCCAATTCATGTCCTTCTTGACCCCGTGCCTGTTCACTCGTTGTTACTTGTCATCCTTTGCCGGAGAGAAGACCTGAAGAAGGGAAAGATTTAGGTACCTTTCTGCCACTGAGCGGCCTTTCTGTGGACTGAAAACTGTGAGATAAGATGAATTCGATGCCACTAAGCGATAGGCCAGAACAGCGCAGAGCAGGGGCATTGCAGCATGCGAAACGCTTCAACTGCACAGTCGGACCACGTCCTCGATTACGACAGTGAGGGAACATTTTCCATACGATAGCATTGTTACGCGAAGCACTTCGGAAGTTACAAGCGGACCTGCTCGTGAAGGTCACAAAGATTCTGGAGCCACCACGCCCATGTGTTTGGCCTGTGTGTAAGATTACGAGAAATTGAGTACCGTTGTTGAAGACGGGTTGACAGGGATTGTACATGATGATAGAGACCCCCAGATTGCGCTTGTCCCAAATGGGAAAGATATCTGCTAGGTCCCTGAACTGTGCAGACGGCGCTAAACCATATTGTGACGACCAATGGAGTTAGCCATGCCGGCGATTATGAAGATACGGGGAAATTGATCTCACATCTCTTCACCAACAGCAATCTTCCGCAGTGCGCCGAAACAGATCACCAGACTGACAGCTGCATTTATTTCATCAGCCTTGTTTTCTTGGCGAAACTTGCGAGACAACAAGGCGACACCAGCAGGAGGAGCATGATGAGCATTTCTTGTCGTCCAAACTGTACCTACCGACTGAGGTGGTAAACTGCCTCAATCGCGCACTGATGCCGCGTACTCCAGTCTCCATGTCCATCTCGGCCGGGCCTCGTCTTGCATGATGAACGTGCTGGCTTCAATTAAGGCATGATGAGGCATGAGAGCCTCGGCAAAGGCTCAGAGGTCACAAAGACTACCTGTTGTACAATACATACTTCACGACGACGGGGCGCCACGGCCACCAATCCCTTTAATCGGCAATGGTGTGCGCGACTGCCCTACCACTCTAGGCACGCCACGAGTTTGCGCGACGGGTACCTTGCAGGATTTAATCTATCTTGTTTTTCAAGCCGCGCGTGTAATTCATGTGGTGTTCGTGCTGCCCGCCCTGGGAGCCTTGTCCACTGGCCTTAGTTGCTGATGGGTGAACCTTCTTCTCTCCTTCTTTTCGTCCAAGGCTGAAACCGTGCATCATGCTTCAGCACAAATCGAATCGGATCAGACCTTGGCCTTTTGCAAACCAAACAGCGATTCTTCTAGAAGCTCACTGGGTCGCTTCTCGCCGTGACGCAATTTAGCTTCCGTTCTTTCCTCCTCGGCTTTGCACTTGGATTCCTGCATGCCGGGCTGCATTCGCGCCATGGCGGTGCTATTTTTGCATTGTTGTCGTTATGCTGTGCCAGCACGGCCTCACCGTTGACAAACGACAATTTGATCCAATAGGCCCACGTCAGCGACATCTGCACACTTACCACAGCACATAACAGTATTCCTTCCTGTACTGTGTATGGCGGCATTCCCACCATTCAAGACTGACCGAGGCGTCTTTGATTAATGTGTTTCATCAATTCTCCGCCCACGCCATGCGGGCTGACGGGCTAGTCAACAGACGCCGCTCACATTCTGTGGTCCTTAAATTTTCCACCGGGCCGAGGGAGCGCCATTCGTTGGTGATGATGGTGTGCACGCAATATACGGGTCTTGTCCCCTCTGTCCAATGAGCTGCGAATCCACCGAGGCTACTGTACGAGGCTGCGAGACCGCCACGGCAACGGGTATCGCCCAATGTTGGCCTGCAGCAGTGAATGGGATCCCTAGGCCTCATAAGGCTTGACAGGAACCACCAACAGCACCACCAAGGTACGAACGAGATTTGCCCTCAATGTCCCTCCGGTTGTACAATCGAGACCCCCTTTCCTAGCTCACCATTCTCGACGCTCGCAATTTCGCAGACAGACCATACCGGCTGGATCAGGAAAGGCCCATGTCGCATCGCCCTCTACTTTGCAGTAGTGCTGCTTATCTCTGCATTCAGGATTGTAATCGTTGTTGGTGATCATCATCACCCCGAACAACTCTCCCCAGACTCTCTCCGACTTGACAGACCAAATCCCGCAGGAACAGCGCAGCCAGTGGTCTGTGTCCATCAACCGGCGGGCGATCTCGCGAGTCGTCTGGGAGATCAATCTGTTGGCCGACGATCCATTTTTGAGGGACCCACTTCACCTAACACAGCATCTGTGCCGTCGACGCTTGGTTCGGCATTGTCCGCCGCGCTTGCTTCGGAATCGGATGCGTGTCAGTCACTGGGAAGCCGCCAAGGCTATCTATCTATCATTGCAGTGGTACCGACACCGATGCACTTGGCTTTGGCACCATCTCCCGTGTGGCGACGCTGGCAACCTGATGAACATCACCTCTGTACTGTCAGTTGCTGGCCAACCCCTCACGTTACGGCCTTGCCTTGGACAGGCCCGTCCATGGCCGCCACATTGGGCAGCGTGACCAGACGTGGCATATGGCACGTGCACCTTCTACGTGTTGTTGCATGACAAGATCTGCCTGTATTTCTTGGATCCGTATTTACCAAAGCTAAATGTTAACCTCCCGCTTCTGCACAGACAAAGACAAGGCAGGCGGCCGAGGGAACGAAAGGGAGCCATAGGGAACTCGAGGTTCCAAGATCACGGGTCATCGACGGCCGGTCCAACCTCACAACCAAAGTATATCTGTGCAGGACCACTGTGCCGACGACCACAATATCAATAAAATTGGATGCGACCACAACTCAGTCGCACCGGGAAAGCTCACCTTCATGCAACACACCCTCGACCAAAAGTCCCGACAACCCCAGATTTCTCTGCCCAATAGTGTCTCAGGGTCGCAACAAATCTTTGATTGATCTTCGCCCACTCGAACCACGGTTCGCCAATCGCGGCGCTGGCGTATGAAGCTCGCAGATCCAGCCAGATCATTTCGCGCCGGCCCCCAATTTCAAAATTCAGAATTTCCCAATTTCTTTCTCACTGGTATCATCGGATCAGAATGCTTCATTGGTGCAAAGCCGATGGCGATCGTCTCCTGGGCCACATCTCCTGAGTCTGGAGTGAAGAAGAGCAATGATGGGGTTTGCCGGCGTGGCAATCAACAGACGGAGCACATGTGACGCTTGTTGTCACGGGGAGCCAAGTGGCGATGGGGCTCTTGCAGTTGAAAGTCCAGACATGCGCGGCTCACAGCTCTTGTCGCTTGCGATCCCAAGCACCGTGATAGGACACGCTGAGGGACGATCAACTTAGAATTTTTTATTTTTTCCCTTTTTTTTTTCGCGGCTACATAAGAGATCTTGGTAGGTACACACATCTGAGATCTCGTCCACGGACCTGTCTGTGAGGGCGATGTATCTATTATGCATCTGTCAAACCGGCGCAAGCCGCCTCCGCAACTCATATAATACACGCCACGACTCAGGTGTGTTCGGACCAAGGACAGGCATCTTCACAATTGCGTGATGGGGGAGAGAGAAAGAAAGACAGCATCAATGGCATGACCAAGCGTTTTATTGGCATCAGCGAGGCGGATGAATACATATCAGCCTAGTGGCACTGTGCCACCACGCACGAGGTCTCGCAGGTGAAGGTTGCCACTGCACAATCACCAACTGCCAAAGCTGGAAGGTTCGAACTTACAGGCAACTCCACATGAATCGAACCATCAGTGGCGCGGCGTGCTACTGACCAGGCTGCTCAACACGCCTGGGTAATTGCTACCCGACACGGTGTGCATTTCACACAAGGGTCCAAAAATACATCACCCCAGGT
The DNA here is from genome assembly GCA_003671545.1 of Ophiognomonia clavigignenti-juglandacearum. Taxonomy (NCBI): domain Eukaryota; kingdom Fungi; phylum Ascomycota; class Sordariomycetes; order Diaporthales; family Gnomoniaceae; genus Ophiognomonia; species Ophiognomonia clavigignenti-juglandacearum. The sequence goes on along the minus strand of PYFS01004772.1, from coordinate 105,735 downwards.
CGGGACATCTGCTGCTTGGGACTCAAGCGAATCTATATCGATAGTAACACGCACAGTACGTGCAAAACCATTGATACAGTCCCCACTTTTCCCATTATTTCCCGTCTTTACACACTGCTGTACAACTGCTCCAGTATCCTGGGGCTGGAAGGAAGGTCCGGCGAGACGCACATTCGTCCTGCGACGGTCTCGTGGCGAGCTATGTGTGCGATCAAGCCCATATCAAAAAGACACAGACGCCCGGGACAGAGCGGCGAAATGGAGGCAAGCGCCCCTGCCTGCGAAGTTCTTACTTGATACACACACAAGGATAACAAGTCAGTCACAATCGCCGCACATCGAAGTGGATGTCGCACTTAATTTCGTTGATTTAAGAACTTGTGTCATGATAGGGGAGATGGACTAGATGGCGTCTGGTCGACACCACGCGCTTGCGTGCTGCCCTTTTCCAGGCATATCGCCCTCTGTGCCTTCGATATCGTCCTCGATATGAATGACCTGGGATTGCCCAGAATGTCAGCAAGATGTACATGTTCTGGGAGTCGGGGATGCGCACCTGGCCTTTGGATATGGGGTACGGACCTCTGTCCATACTGGCTTCGGCCGGCTCCTTGGGCTCGGTCTGGGCAAGAGAGGTGGATAAGGGTGCCTGCTGCTATGAGCAACTCATTCTCAGATACAGACAGCGTGCGAGACTGCTGAGCCGTGATATCCCGAAGTGTGCGGCGCGCGCGAACCAGCCTTAGCACTGCAACTCGGGTTCCAGTCTGCTTCTGTGACGTGGGTGCCGGGGAGAGGAAGCTCGCGCAGAGTTGCGACGGTCACCTTGGCAGTCTCTCGGCCTTGATAGCGCCTGTGAGCGGTCCGACAACGAGCATGCTCTCTTTACTCAACGAGCGCTTGGTCGAGTGGGCACCGTTCGCCCCGCTGGCGGCCCGAGGCGGGCTTCAAGACAATCTTCTTGACGATGGGCATGGGCGCGAAAGCGAGCGTCGATGTATATACCCAGGTGTGCCAGTACCGTTTTGACACGAGCTGGAGTGTTTGCTTTTCTTCCCTGGCCCACGGCATGCCGGCCGCTTCTGAGGCTTCTGTGTGACGGAGAAGCTCGCAAGACGCAGTGGGGGGCTCATCCTTCTTCTGAAGGTCCTTGGCCGGTGCCCAACTCGGGGTTCTTCGGTCCAGTCTGCTCGCTGTGCTTTGGTTTGGTGCTCTTCTCGTCTTCGTTGGAGTGAGTGGTGGGCACGCGCGACGGAACTGCCCACGTGCGAAGCCTGACGGGTTGAGGCGAGTGGCACGCCCGCAGTCAGCGACGATTGCGGGCCCGTCTCTACTCTCCACTGGCCGCTCTTTTTTTTTTCTTTTGTCAGAAACAAAGTTTTCTGTGCCCAAGTGTTACTCGTTCTTATTGACCAGCTCAGGAATCTGGACCTCAATCCTCCGGTGTCAATTAAAGTCGCGGGCTCTGAGATGAGGACAGGAGCAGGTGTCTCGTTGCCCGTTGCGTTGTAAGATACCGGCTCAGTCACATCCTGCTTGCTACCGGAAGCAAGAGGGCTGATATCTTGTTCTCGGTGGAGGAAGCACTGTCGTACTTCGTAGTGGAAGTGATGATGTCCTCAGCGCCCAGAACTCTGCTCCTCCTTAGTGCTTGTAAGTAATACCTTTGCGCTCGCTCGCCTCGATGGTTCCCCTGGAGCATCTCCGATTGCTTCTGATGATGGCGCGGGCATAGGCCAGAATCCCGCGAGCTTCGTGTTGGCTGGCACCACAGGGAATGAGGCCAAGGTCCTCACGACCGACCAGGTCGAGACTCTTCGCGGGCGAAGCCTTGCCATCGTGATGAAGCTCGTGGGCACAGGCTAGAAGAATCTTCCAATTTGATAAGCAGAAGTTCATCGTAGCCCAGGGGAAGGAGGGTGATGGCTCCTTGACTTCCAATGCTAGTCCGGCCTTCGTTTGTGCGCTTGGCCCCATGGGAGTAGGTGGTGGTGTCGGTCTTGGGGAACTTCGAGGTCGCTGATGTTTTGTAGCCGACCGAGGCTCGGAAACCAAAGAGAAGTTGAGTCTCCTGAGAGTCTGGTTCAGATTGAGGGGTCACTTTATAGACAGAGTCGGGGGATGAAGTGCGCTAGAAAGCTCTGGGAAGCCTTCGCGGCGAATCTCTATCCAGTGATGCAAGGGGCCCTCATCGTGGAGGTAATCCACTCCCCAGGAGCCTGCCTACATCATTCTGGCCAGTCTCTGGGAAGGACTCCTGTATCTTCCAAGGTTGGTACGTCTGTGCACGTACTACACTTGCAGCCTTGCGCAAGGAATACCTGAGGGCCTGTACTGCTGATTCAGTATGATCTCTAATTTCTACACAAGGAGAAGAAGGCACTTAGATATGTTTCCAGGAAATCTGGATATCGTTTGCATTTCTGGTGTGCCAAAACTAACAATGACCAGTGTCACAGTAGCAGATGCGGTCGTGCCGTGGCAACGGATGTTGGATCGATGCAACCCTTCCAATCATCGAAGTGATCATTCGGGGTAGAAGGCTGAGAATCGTGGTCACTGTCAACTGCAGGTGAGTTTCGGTGAACAGGATTAGTCCCAGTCATGTGTCTTGTCCAGGAGATGGCATGGCCATATCTCCAATCCCCTATTCAAACAAATTGCCCCGGGGTTTCTGATGGCAAAGCTTTTGCCCCCCCCCCCCCCCGAGGAACTTGAGCAATCGCTTGTAAGTCTATTGCGTCCTTTAATCCCTGCCCGATCGACGGTCAAAGTAGGTGGTATGAGGCGACGGGAGAAGAAGAGATATAAGGCAGGACTTGGGACTGTGCGAGGGTATATGTGAAGAAGTACGACTGTTTTCTGTTAAAAGGACTATGACTCGATTTAAGCCGCCCGGGCCTTCTCTTGCCTCGCCTTGGTCGTGGCCACCATGAACTCCTCGTTGAAGACGCCGGTCACGCTGGGCGATGCAACGATGGCATCGGACCACTTCTGGAAGTTGGGCGTCTTCTCCTTCAAGTTCGCCGACAGACTCGCAGGAAGCAGGCCGTGCTAGTTGTATGTTAGCAGCTATTCTATAGCTTGACCCTACTGAGACTTGGGCTGCTTACCTTTGCAAAGGTCTTGAGACGGATGACGAAGGACCCGGTCAGGACCTCGGCCAAGGTGATCTTGTCACTGCCTCCATAGAACGGCGCCGCGGTGCTCAGCAGCGGCTCGATCTCCTTCTCGATGCCTGCGACCAGCAGGTTGGCGTTCTCCTCTGCGTCGGCCTCCGTCTTGGCGTTCAGCGTCTTCATGTAGAAGCCGTTGACCTTGGACATCCAGGCGTCGACGAAGAAGGCGATGCGCGCCCGCTGCAGCGGGCCCTTGGGGTCGGACGACGCCGGGACGAGGTGCGACGGGTAGGTGTCGGCCAGAAACTGCGCGACGATGGCCGAGTCGGTGATGATGTCGCCGTTGTAGACCAGCGACGGCAGGGAGCCGCGGGGGTTGATCTTGAGGTACTCGGGGGACCGCGGGGTGTTCAGGTCGATGACCTCCTCCTCGTAGGACAGACCCAGCTCAGCGAGGGTGATGTGTGCGCGGTGGGACCCTGAAGCAACTCGATGAGTATAGGGATGAGTCTCAAGTTTCTCGGGCGGGATTCAACTCACATGGGCACGCATGGTTGGTGTAGAGCTTGATGGCGGCGGTTTTGGTAGACATGGCGGTCAATCTGGCTGCTACACTTGACATAGCGATGCTGAAATAGAGATCAAGGCAGTGTATCTGGGCGTCGAATGGGTCCTCAAGGCAGACTTATATAACAGCTTTCGACGTTGCTCATGCGGCTGAGTGGAAGCTACTAGCTCCCTAGACCCGCGATGTCCCCAGGGTGTCATGAATCGAGCACTGTCGTTTGGTAAGCAAATTCGGCTTTCGCACTCGGATCATCCATGCCACGCGAGCCTAAAGCTTGGTTTCTGACTAGCACACGGCACACAGCCAGGCTGTCAATTACAAATTTGTAGAGGTAGCGCCTATTTTTACTCCCTAGCTGCACTACCTAGGTACATCTACGAGCTACCCTTCCAGACCACCCACCCGCTATACTGCAATGGACTTCGGCCCGGACTTCGCACAACTTGCTGGTCCTTGGCTTGGCATGCTCACAAGACTGGAAATATCGAGCGAATACGCCAATTAATTCGGTCAACTCTGAGGAAAACTCAAGTATCAGTAAGTATGTCTAACGAGTAATTCGTGATGTGTTGTACACTGCAGTGTGGAGACTTTGCGATGCGTGTCAATTAGTCGAAGCCGTCGTGTACTTTCAGCTGGGTGCCCAGACCGTAGATCCTAATCTTCAGCGCTAGATGCTGTCGGAGTTTAGAGTCGTGCCTTATGCGCATGGTCATAGCCTCCCATTTTGGAGCTCGAAAAACACCAAAACTACAGGTCGAATTTTGAAAGTATCCTTGACTGGTTCACTGAGAAGCAGCTTTCGCATCAGGCGGATGTCTTCTCCGACCGTACTTGTAACTGGTAGGGACAGAATTCAAGTGGAGACAATAGCTTATTAAGCTGTTTTCCATGTATTTAAGCCATTCGACATTACACGTTGTTTCTAGACTTTTTTAATTCAGACAGACTTTTAGCCTTTTTCAGAATGGCCACTTCAGTGACAACGACGTTCCTATTCACCTGAATACTTCTCTGCAACTTATAAGTACATAACCACATAATTGCTCTTCGACGAATGCTGCGCTATCATGAGCCCGAAATTCGTTGAAAAAAGGAGGGGGGGGGGGGGGAGAAATGGGCAATGTTCGAATCGAGCCGAGCTTCTTACTCTTAGTTGGCTTAGACACATAATACAGGTCTTGCCGGCACCAGGGGTCCATTCACTTTCAACCCGGACTATCCTACGGCTATGCTGCGTCTTTCCAGGCAGAAGTCGGTAAATCAATAATGGAAGACACTTAGATGACAATTGCTCGATGGTTTCTTGCAATGAGCCTTGTTGGCCATCGTTACGTTCTAAGTTGCCCTACGGTCACGTTCCACTAGTGTCCACCTTTTGTATTGGTTTGAACTGATTAGGCATATTCCTCAGAGCTCTACCTAGGGATGGGATAGCTACTTTAGTATCTGCACATAACAGACTACACACGGGATACGAAAGTATAAGGCGCTAAACTTAAATATACTGGCTTGTCACGCTCAAAAACAGCCCGGTCACCACTCCGTAGAAGGGCACACGCACGCTGCTCCTTTGTTCGTCGGTCAGGCCACGCGGCCCACGCCCTCCTCCATTCACGGCTTTCCCCGATTCTGGGCAACCTAGCGGCCGGGATGCAAATCGTCGTCAAATTTTGGGACAATGAAAACCGTTCCTAGCTTCCGGAACAGTATCGGAGGGACTTTTGTGTGCAGGCAGCTTGCGGGCGGGTATCATCCGTGTGACTTCGTGCCTGAGAAGGGCTGTCTTTGTATCTACGCTCTCCTATTTTGGGACCTGCGGATCATCATTCACCTTTGTGACGCTCTAATTTTAGATTGTTAAGGAAATCAGGCCAGCTGGAAGGCTGGGCGTGAACTTTAGTTGGCCCCGGGACAAAAGCAACCTAATTGAAGGACATATCCAGGTTTGTGTGGCAAATGCCGAATCCATTCTCTCCTTTCAAAAGTCTTGGGCTCAAGCAGCATGGTAATAATTCTTTTCGTCTGATTTGTCTGCGTCGCAAGCTCTCGCTCTTTTACACTCTTTCCACGCTGGCCGCCCCGTAGGACCATCACGATCTTTCCACGCTTCGCTATGCCGCTCCCTGCTGCTCGCTTCGCCACACTCGCTGCCCTGTTTTTGCTTTTTAATTTAGTCCTTTCGCGCAACATTAGCGAGGTTGCCCTGACTTCTTGCGGAGTAAGTAGACGTTCCCAGGTTAGCAGGATGCATGGACGTTAAGAGGCTCATGGTGAATTTGTTGCACAGGTAACCTGCTTTGAAGCATCATGCAACTCTACTACGAATGTAGCATGTGCGTGTGCGAATGATGGCTTCAATGCCATTGCTTCGTGTCTGGTCACTACGTGCGGAACTGAGACCGATTACTATAGTAAGCATGCCGAGAGTCTTGGAGAGGCTTCTGTATCTGGCCCACTGCGGTGCGCTGACAAAATGGTGGCCTGTAGCCAGCTTTCGGAAATTGAACTATGACTGTGATGTTCCACAGCCTGTTTGGACGAAAGACCCCGCATACATACCCGCAGCTATCATTGTCTTCGTCATTCAGACTGTCTTCTTCGGCCTTCGCCTTACAGCAAGATTCTTGAAGCTAGGTAGCTGGGGTTTGGATGACACGACGTGTGTCGTGGCATATGTAAGTTGAGTTCAATGAGATGAGAACAGATCGCCGTGTTAACAAATTTCTCAGTGTATACTGGTTGTCCAGCTCGTATTATGCGTACTTGGTAAGCATCCAATGTATTTACTATTGGCGGAGACTTCTCCTATCTGGGTAACATTGGAATGCTAACATCTCGAAGAGGGCTACTACGGATTCTACGATAATTACTGGACGCTAGACTTCTGGAAGCTAGTACCCGCTCTCAAAGTAGACTTTGCCCGCGCCCAGTTCTACGCCATCGGCCTGGGCATGTCCAAGATGTCCATCATCTTCCTCTACCAGCGGATTTTCGAAGGCCCGCGACTGCGATGGGTGCTGCTAGGGACGCAGACTCTCAACGCGGCCCTCACGCTGTCGTATTTTCTGACCGCATTCTGGGTCGCACAACCTTTCAGCTGCACGTTCGAGGTCAACCTAGCCAAGAACTGCACGTATAACGACGCGTGGGACGGCACGGGTGCCTTTTCGGCTGTCAATGCGGCATTCGATGTCTGGCTGGTGGGGATTCCGGCGGCGGTTGTTTGGAGGCTGCAGATGAAGACGGAGAGGAAGCTCAGTGTCATTGCGGTATTTGCGACGGGTATTTTGTGAGTGCTGGCCTAGAGGGGTTGTCACCGTCCGTGGTTATCGGCTGACATTGGTTTTCTTTCAGGACCTGCTTCGTGGCGATAGCACGCTTCATTCTGTATCGATTGAGCTCGCAGCCTGGTAAGTGCCACCACCTACCTAGGTGTATCTCTCCTGTCTGCCTCCAGCACCGACTAACAGCCGCCACAGATCAATCGCCCCTCCAATACCAGACTTACATATGGTTGGTATACTATGCCTACTACGCCGAGCTCACCAGCTGCTTCATCATCTGCTGTCTCCCGGCTATCAGGCAGCTTGTCGGGAAGAAGGTGTGGCCGGTGTTGAAAACCAGGTTCAGCAATCTGTCTTTGACGTTCTCGTACCGGTCCATAAGTGCTCGCAGCACGGGCTACGTTCATTCGGATCGATCAAGAACGATTTCGAGCCCGGTCGCGGGAAGCTTTCAGCACCTGACCAGTGATTTGTATGGTGACGGGAGCCACAACCATTGGAAGCGGGGAGATTCGCGAGGGTACGCTCTTTGAATATGAATGGCTGCGTACTGAGGAATGCACCCAAAGAAATCGTGCGTATTTTGGACTGGTTTACTCGTAATTTGAAAAGACTTCGCAGATGAGGAGCCTAGGAGGAAAGAAGAGACAGCAGCCCTGGGACCCGCAACGAGTGCCCTCGAGACTTGGACAAGGCCTCTTTCATTATAGATCTCGTCCATCCAGTCTGTCTGATCTGAGCCACATGAACGACAACTAACAAGCATATGAACTACATAAAATTCCCACCAACATTCCCACCGGAGGAGATTCTAACACTGAAAGCCACATCATCCCGTTATCCTTTATCCGCATCATAGCACTTGCCACGAGTGCCTTTGCAAGTAGTGAATGCTCATGACCGAATAAGAAATGTGTAATTATGCGTCTAACTACTTGAAATCACCAGTATACCATAATGTACAGGCGTGTTGGCCGAACTCCTCGTCTGTCACGGTCTGTGAGGGATGACATGACGTTGGAGGGCTTACATAAGCAGGGTGGTGAATGCCATGGCTCTTACCCATATGGTTGAAAGTTGTGTCCATTCTTTGTGCTGCAAATCAAGCATATTGATACATACTCATATTCATCTGCAATACGAAACAGTGAATTGTCTCACTCTCGAAATCGTCCCTAGCATCAAGGCCATGGCTCCACCACTTTGCCCGCAGAGCCCAGCCAGTCTGCCAGTTTGCCAGTCCAGCTGGTGCAGCCGAACGGCACAGCACAACCAATTGACCATTTCGAATGGCACACCATGACCCAAGACCGACGTCTCCTTGCAGAAAAAGATGGTGGTCACCGGTTGCAAACCGGGAACACAGGCGAAACATGAGTTGGTTGAGATGGCATTTGTTGTTGGAGAGTTTGGCACCTCGTGATGGGGCCGGCTGCCGGCCAGGAATATCCAGGTCGGCTAGTCACGGCTATACGCGGCCAAGACCGACTTCATCATCGCGCGCTTCGTTGGCTCCGAACGCGACCAAAGATACGGTCAGCGTCTCTTTTGCTTTGCTTGCTGCGGGCTGCCCCTGGGAGAGAGGAAAAATTCATTTGTTCGATGATAACGTCGCCGACACCTGACATGTGGCATAAATCCACTTATTCGCCAACGAAGAGATTTCCCCGCGTCACGTAGGTTGGGACCGATCCGACCTTGACCCGTGTGTGGCCGGAGCCAGCCTTGCACATCTGCTCTTTCGCCTGCCTCTCCGACGACATGGTGACGACTCTCGGACACACCGTTCTGTTGAGTTTTCACCAAGCCTAGTGCTAGAGGAGGCACATGACCGAGATGATAATCGATCAATGGCTTGTGTCGGTGCTCTGTTCACGTTCCGCTGTGCACCCAGGAATCCAAGCTGGCGGCTGGATGCCCACCTAGGTAGGTAGTGATACTGGCGATAACAGCCGTATCGGGGCAATCTATGCGACAAGCCTTCTAGAAGCCCACCTGCCCACGTGGGGAAAGATGCTAGCTTGGCAACCTGGACAGGGCTGCGGAGAGCGTCCGCACATCCCTTCCTCCTCAACATCAGCGTGGCAGTGGTGGCCGACATGCAGACGCGCATCAGCGTGCCGTAACTCAACATGGTAAGGTGTGCGTTCCGCGTAATGCCTAGGTAGGATCCCGCCCAGCGCAAACGCGCATCAAGGTCAATGACACAAAAAATAAACTTCCCTGCATAAATCGCGGAGCACATCGCAAAGGCGAGAAAGAGGCGAGGCTAGTAGCTGGGGCAAGGGGGAAGAGAGGAGAGAAATGTTTGCATTGCCATTCCTTCTACGGCCCGGCACAAGGACGAACCCATTGGCCAATGAGTCACCTGTGCTCGCCCTCCGGAGGGTTCCTGCCAATGTTTTAAGTACTCTGGGACTCCTCTCTATTTTACTTTGTCTCTGTTATTCCTTCTTGACTTCATTCATCCTCTCACATAAACTCACTTTGCAGAGATCAACTTTCCTACTATCCTACTACTAGTATCTGTGTTGGTCGAAGCACCCCATCGATCCACCAAAACCCTAATCTTCAACCTCCCTCAACCTTCACCATGGCTCCAGGAACCATCTCCCCCCTGACGCCAGCGCAGTCAGCGTCCACCTCCGACGTCGACCTCACCTCCCAGGCCCTCTCCCACAAACTCGCCGCCCTGCCCCCCACCACCTCAACCGGCACGCCGCTCGCCGCCCTCGACGCCTCCGCCCTCATCACCACCCTCACCACCAGCCCCCGGCCCGTCCCCACCGCCGCCGAGCTCGCCGTGCCAGGCGCAGACACCGTCTGCACCGACCACATGATCACCGCGGCCTGGTCCGCCCGCACCGGCTGGTCCGCGCCCGAGCTCAAGCCCTACGGGCCCCTGTCGCTCATGCCCACCGCCTCGGTCCTGCACTACGCCACCGAGTGCTTCGAGGGCCTCAAGGCCTACCGCGGCCACGACGGCAAGCTGCGCCTGTTCCGGCCCGACCGCAACGCCGCGCGCTTCCTCACGTCCGCGCAGCGCATCGCCCTGCCCGCCTTCGCCCCGGACCAGCTCGAGCGCCTGGTGCTCGCGCTGATGGCCGTCGACGGCGCCAAGTGGCTGCCGCGGTCCGCGCCCGGCGAGTTCCTGTATCTGCGGCCCGCGCTGATCGGCACGCAGGCGGCGCTGGGCGTGCAGGCGCCGCGCGAGGCGCTGCTGTTCATCACCGCGAGCTTCATGGCGCGCATGGACGATGCGCCCGGCGGGATGCGGCTGCACACCAGCCCCGAGGATATGGTGAGGGCGTGGGTGGGCGGGTTTGGGTACGCGAAGGTCGGGGCGAACTATGGGCCGAGTTTGTTGGCGACGCAGGAGGCGCGCGCAAGGGGGTTCGGGCAGGTGCTGTGGTTGTATGGGCCCGAGGGGTACTGCACGGAGGCCGGGGCGAGTAACTTCTTTGTGGTGATGCGAGAGCGGGGGACGGGGAAGACGCAGATTGTTACGGCGCCGTTGGATGATCGGTTGATTCTGGATGGTGTAACGAGGAGGAGTCTGCTGCAGCTTGCGAGGGAGCGGCTGGGCGAGGAGGTGGAGATTGTGGAGAGGCGGTATACCATCCAGGAGGTGGTGGAGGCCGATGCAGAGGGCCGGTTAGTGGAGGCTTTCGCGGCTGGCACAGCGGTGAGTCTTGTTCTGTGAACTCTTGAGATGCCACGATTGTGATTTGCTGACTTTGAATTTCTAGTATTTTGTTACCCCGGTGTCTCTGATCCACCACAGAGGCAAGGACATTTCGATCGGCATGGGCGAGAAGGGGGATGGTGGCAAGATCACCACTACTTTGAAGCAATGGATGCACGGCATCATGTACGGTGGGGAGGATCACCCGTGGGGAGTGGTCGTTCAGGAGAAGTGAGTGTCTATCAATCGACATTCTGTCTTCTAAGGCGTTAGTCTGGGGATGTCACGGTCTGTTGGAAGGTATTTATATAAAAAGCATGTGAGTACGGCGTTTGGTGGGCATTGCAAAATTATGTGATAGACACGGCTAGAAATGAGACCTCTCAGACATACCAGAACCCAAGCAAGGCGACATGCACGTGGCTTATGCCATTCAACCTTTTCGACGTTCAAATACGACACATGGTCCCCCTCACCTTCCCAAATAGCAAGCAATAACCTGTCACTCATACGCGTTTCTTGCAGCCGCCCCAAGCAAGACGGCCTCGTCGTCTCCATGATCTGTGACAAGCTGCAGTCAAATTCTGACCAACCAGGACGTCTTCGCTAGGAGGTATCGCCGAAGGATGTATGAAGTCGATCTTCGAGCCATACGCAGTATTCGCAACTGATCCTCAAACGACTGCGAGGAAACTCTCAGTCATCCAGCAGGTACTGCTGGAGAAGGGCCGACATGACGCCTTTGACCTTCTTGCTGAAGCCCTATACAAGCACAAAAAGATCAGTAAGCCGTCTCAACGGAGGCATGCAGCTCAGACTTACCCTTTCAGACGCCCTGGCATCCTCATGCGCATCTTCAAGAATAGCAGTGAGCTCAGCCTCAAACTTGGCCATCTCAGCAGCGAGCGATTCTTGCACGCCGTCTACAGAGCGCAAATGGTTGCCCTTGCCTTCGTCAAGCGAGCTTATCAGCTCAGCCTTGACGTCCTCGACCTCCTTGTGCGCGGCCTCCCACTGAGTCCATAGTACTGCTGCCTCCGCCTCCAGCCTATCGATCCTCTCCTTGCCCAAGGCGACACGTTGGCCGATCTGGATCTCGTCACCTGTGCGCTCGTCCGTAATGCGAGTTTCGGCCGGAAGCTTGACGGTCTTCTTCTCACTAGTGTGGATGAGGTTGACGATGCGGGCGTCTTCGGCTATGGCCTTGGCGATGGTGTTGGATAAGTCCTTATGGCTGGCGCTCAAGCTGCTGAGAGCTTCGCTGTAGATCCTGTCACCATTGGCAGAGATCAGATCTACCGCCATTGAAATGAGCGTTAGTCTTGGTGGAACCAGGCAGGCAGTCTCGGGAAGTTCTTCGTTGACGCACCATTGAGTTCCTTCGCGATGGGAGAGGGAGAGGCCTGGAGCTCGGCGAGGGCAGGTCGGTGCTCTTGTGGCTTCTGTCGCTTCTCGAGTTCGCGCTGGCCGCTCTGGCGGTGCTTCTGGGAAGGTGCCGACGTTGGCTTCTGCGCCTTGACTTTGATGTCCAATGGGCTGGGACCGCCGAAGAAATTGTCGGTCGGGCTTAGGCTGGGGTCATCGGGGCAAGGCGGGGTCGTGCTGGTGTTGTCTGGAGCATATTGTTTGACACGGTCTCGGATGTCAAAACGGGCAGGCTGAGGCTGTGCTCGAAGAAGATTCGTGGTCTGTTGCCACGCTGTACCGTTGAACATTGTGCAGGATGACAGGTCAAGTAGACCCCGGGAAGCAATTTGATGAGGCTTTCTGTCGAGATTCAGTAAGACTGGGGCAGAGATGCTGCATACAGCACCAAGAAGCAGATGAGGATGCCTGGGTAAGTAACCAAAGGGTCAGAAACTCTAGGTAGGAGCATGGAGGACCATGGGTTATAGTGTGGGAAAGAGCGCTGGCTGGAGCCTGGAGCATATCTGTGCCTTCCCAATTCGGTCCTTAGAGTCCCAGAACCTTTCAGCGCTGAGCTACCTACTTAGGTACACCAAGAGTCTGTCCTTGCAGATTTTAATGCCTTCCGATGTTGAAGCCATCTGACGCATCTCGTCGCGCCCACGTCAGTTTGTGCTGTGCCTCTCGACCCAACAACACCCCAAGCCTCAAGAAATAACCCCAGAACAAAGCTTCACAGATCAGCCCAGCATCAGCTTCCAACTGTCCTCTCCTACCTGAGATCGGCCCTCCAATACTCATCTTCACCTAACAGCAGCATATCCTATCAACTAATGATGGCCAATACACCGCTGCAGAGTGCTTGGATCACCGGCTTCTGCTGCTCTATCTTGATTGGGGCTGTCTGGCTGCTTTGGCTTCTTCATTAGAGCACTGGACGGCGTGCAGGGACTTGAACGCCATCTCAATCTCAATCGCTGTTCGGTTGACTTTGTGTGGCTTGAAGGCGCTCGCAAAAACAACACCACTCAGCTGCTTGGGCTTGGAGCCTGCTGAGTTGCACATTGACAGGCCAAGCTGACAGCAAACAGAAGTCAAGCAAGTGCAACCAAAGTAAAAGGAGAGTGTCAATCATATTGCTGTGAGTGATTTCCTCCTGGAACTCAGAAGGGGGCGCTTGCAAGGGCACTATTGATAGCGCCACGCCACTGACTTCAAGCTCACCACAAAGTCGGCAGCGAAATGTCTTGAAATACCGTGGCCAAAAAAGATATTTCGTCACCCCCTTGCTTCACTCAGCCGCCTTTTGATAAAAAGTCCCTTTCCACCCTCAAAACCCATCTCACCTGCCACCCATATGCCATTAACGCCATCATGGCTAACCATCGACACAACTCCCCGTCCACCTCTTCTTCCATCAGCAGTGACGACACAAAGGACACGGGCGGTCTCCTCGACGATCACAATTTTTCAAGCCTCCAAAACTTCCCCTCGACTACTTCCTCATTTGAGAAGCAAATGGCGATCCGCACATCCACAGCCACTCACTGGGCCCGCGCCGCCCTTGCGAAGCTCAACATCAGTCGCAGACCTACACGCCACCTCTTAGGCCTAATAATCCTACTATGCATCTTCTTCACAATCCTCCGTGTTGATTCCTTGGCCTTGTGGCCTGCCGCTCCTTCCAATTTTGCCATCCGCGGTCACCACATCCCAACTAACATATGGCAGTAAGTGCCCATGGCCCGTCTTCACTCACAGCGCAGTAAAGCAGACAAGAATAAGCACTGACACCCTATACCAGAGTCATGTTCACTCCCCCGAAAAAGGACCCAGACACAGGGCGCGAGCGGTACAACTTCGCAGACTACAAAATCCCCTACACAGCCTCGTGGATCGCCCAGAACCCAGACTACAACTACCGCCTCATCACCACCGCCGACGCCAACGCCTTCGCCCTGCGCCATTTCGCAAACGACCAGAAACTCCTCGACGTGCACTTTGGCCTGCGAAACCACGGGCCACGTAGCGACCTCATGCGATACCTGCTCATGTACGTCGAGGGCGGTGTGTACAGCGACACGGACGTGACGTGCCTGAAGCCCATCGACACGTGGATCCCTCTGGAGTGGCGGGACCGCGTCAAGGCCGTCGTTGGCATCGAGGGCGACTCGCTGGGCGAAGATGTCATCGCGGGCATGTTGTGGGACGTGCAGTTCGGGCAGTGGACGGTCGCCGCGGCACCTGGCCATCGCCTCTTTCGACAGATGATCGACAGCGTGGTAGAGCGACTGGGCGACCTGTGCGAGCGCAAAGGCACCACCATCGACAAGCTGACCCTGACAGAGATCGAGATCATGAATACAACGGCGACGGCGCTGTGGAGCGAGACCATCTTCAAGGAGTTGCAGCTCATCACGGCGGACTCGGACGAACCCCTGGAGAAGTTCTCGGACCTGAGTGGCATGACGGAGCCGCGGCTGTACGACGATATCCTCGTGCTGCCGATCGATTACATTGGGTCGGGTGTGCCGCACAGCAATGCCAGCCCGGGGGTTCCGGATGTCGCGATTGTGAAGCACCACTTTACCGGCAGCTGGAGGGGCACGGATGGTATCGAAGGGTTGGAGTCTTGAGACACAAAGGAGAAGCACGAAGACTAAAATTCATTACGCACCGAAGTAGCTGAAGGCAGAATACCCCTATTTGAGTAAGCAAGCTATTGGTATCTCGGTAAAATAAGTACGAATGGGGTGACATGTCGACGGCTCAATATCCATACTGCCGCATGGAAGTCAGGCGCAGGGGACCGTTCGTAATCCGTTTTGAATGCTGCCTCATTTCTGGAATGACATGACAGCATACCGGAAACTGCCATTCGAATATCCTCTCCGCATGGCGCGGAAGGACTGTAGAAACGCGATGCCGTCCCGACCCTGGCTCAGAGCAAATGCCCATAGGGAGGGATTCTGGACAAGCGACCAGGAGATGTCCCTGGGGTGCACGAATTAGCTAATAATGGAAATCACAAACGTATCGGGAGATGAAACCTTGGCTTACCAGGTCGCTTTCACGTCCGCCGAAATATCCTTGGGCCCGCCGAGGACATCCAGCCCGGCGTCCTTTGCCAGCTTGACATAGTCGGCTTGTGTGCACAGCGGCGGCAGAAGCATACCGTCTATTCACAAGATCAGCCACGAGTTTTGTAAGAATACCTCTGCCATCCTCTAGCTCCGAAGCTTCTTATGCATCCAATGTGCCAAATGGCTTAGAATCAAGGGTCCTCAGCACCGAAGGCTCCTCAGCGCTAGACCCAATCCTTCGGCTAAATGCACCAACCAGCAGGGGAACGAAAAAGCTCACCTTCAATCGGCTTAATATCGTCCACAAACGCCTTCTCACCCAGCTCCTCCGCCTTGAACCAATCCGCCAACACAAGCTTCCCACCCTTCTTCAGCACGCGCTGCGCGTTCGCAAAGAACAGCGCCTTGTTCGGGAAGTGCGACAGCGCCTCGCAGATCCAGACGACGTCGAAAGATTCGTTCTGCGCCGCGAAGACGTCGCCCATCTTCTCGGCGTCGAGCTCCACGAACTTGACGCTGCCCTTGCCGATACGCTGGAAGCCGTCTGCATCAGGTCCGGTGGTGGTGGTGGGGGCCTTGTCGTCAGCGGCGACGGCGGCGGGGGCAGCTGCTGCCTCAGACTTGGTCAGCCGCGTCGCCATCTCCACCTGCTTGGTTGAGATGGTGATGCCAGTGACGGTGGCGCCCAGCGTCGAGGCGAGGTACCGCGATGTGCCGCCGATGCCGCAGCCGACGTCGAGGACTTTGAGGCCCCCGTCATTGGCGGTGGTGGCTAACCGAGCGGTGTCGAGCAGCAGGCGGATGAGGTTGATCTGTGCGGTTTCCTTGGACTCGTTGGCTTTGGACTCGGGCGTGGGCCAGTACCCGTGGTGAATGTGTGTTCCCCTGTGGGAGGGGGCGGCGCAGAGGGAGGCCACGAATCAGCTTGGGAGGATGTTTTGAATGGGACACAGACTCAGACACACAGACACAAAATACACATGAAGAGGCGCGCGCGAGAACCACGAGATGGGATACTGGGAAGGAAAGGTCCGCGCAGGATGGGAATCTGGACTTTCTCATTTCTTCCACCATGGTGTTTGGGAGGACAAGCTTGTTGGGGCAAAGACATGCACGAACAACGCCGCGACTCGCAAAACATGTAGTTTTGGGACCTACCACAGAGACAGATAGTACTCGCTGGCCTGGTCGTAGTGAGTCTTGATCCTGTCCTTCAGCGCTTGCATGGTGTCGTGCGCAAGACCCATGGGCGTGTCGTATTTCCGGCTGAGCTCGGTGCTCTCGTCCACTGCGTGCTGGGGCATTACCGGCACCGAGGCCTGCTCTGTGGATGTCATGGTGGCAGTGGCAATTGAGCCGAAGCTGTGTCGCTTGAGTGGCTTTATTATTGTGGAATGATACTAGCGTTGAGAGAAAGAGGAGGGATAGGAGAGAGAATTGAAGCTATTCTTGAGGAAACGGTACTTGGAGTTCTCGTCATGCCTTCCTCATCCGAAGTGGCAGTAGCACGACGTTGAGACGTGCGACTTCCTCGGCTCGAATGGGGAACCTTGAACTCACAGGGAGCTCCGAACCTTGAAACGAGAACTCCATTATTTGCTTTTGGAGAATGACGAGAGTACTGGTTTTCTTTTCCACGTGCTTGAAATGTGCTGTACACCGCCTGCAATTTGCACAATTCGGTGTCTCAAACTTTGCAGCATCTCTCGCTTCTGTGTCGGCTATAAAACTCACCAAGCAAAGACAGTTTGACAGAATGCCTACTGTAGCCCCAGAGTCCGGGGACATAACTTCTGAAGGTGTTGAGGTCCTGAAGTGCAGGGGTCAGGCGGGGGACCCACTGCATTGCCCCGCAAGCGCCCCGGACCCGGACCGCGAAACGCCGTGTCGGGTCCGGGTCGGGACACGAGACGGTATACACACATGTGCTGTGCTGGCGCTTGCAAAGGCGACGGACGATCTCCCTGCCCAACGACACCACCAAATCTGCTCTTCACCGACCGGTTGGCAGCCCGACCGCTTCAATCGCTGGTAACAGCCGAGCCATGCATGTTCCAGATGTCTGCGCTGCGATTGAAGATGTCTTATCGAGGCTACGGAGTACTGTACCACCCCCACTTAGCTAGCTAGGCAGGTTATGGGCTGATCAAGGCTGAGGGGCATGTTGTTTGCTCTGCCTCTATTCGATGGCCATTTTTGTTCAACACCTGGCTCGCAGGAGGCTGTCGTGCAGACTCGCAGTGGCCTGACTATTTGGCCCGGCAGATCAGCACGTCGTTGGGATTTGCACGGAGGATTCTATCGCGCCTGCACATGTGGCAGCCGTTGCATGACAGGTCTGCTCTTACGGAACATCCGGAATGTTGGGACATCGAATCTTCCTTCTCCGAGCTTGGATTCCCTTCGCTCCCACGAAGTCGAAATATCACACAGAGACCAGAGGGCAAGAATGTCTAAGGTACCATTCGGGCAGCGCGGGTTAAAGGGTAACTTGACTGTGAGAAAAAGTTTCCAAGAGGCAACACAAGCACATTGCGTCATGCGCAATTACTTTGTAGGTGGGTTACTCTTCCGGGCCTCTTTTCAAACGAGATCTGCGGCGGATGTTCTTCAAGTGTTCACTGCTGGGGTGGGGCAGCAGTGTTGCTTTCTAGTGCTTGGAAAGTGAGCACAAAGCTTTCGGGCGCACGCAGCGGTGGCCGGTGCGCATGCACGAAACTGACCTTTGCATTGGACGACTCACAGGCAGAAATCATGTGTGACAGTGTACTGTGATAATAATAAGCATGTTATTGTCCGATGTGCTGCTTTGGCTCGTGACACTGCCTTTTTCACGCCACAACGCCTATCGACCTTCGGCTTGCTGCAAGTCTCACTACTCGATTTTTCCTTCCCTACTAGGGAAGTTACCACACCACACCACGATCCCTCGGAGCATATCCGCCTGGCCGGTGAAGCTGTGGCGAGGCAAGGCCGGCGGTGGGCGACCCAAGACTTTGAGCACTATGTAGCCAAGGCAGCTGTGGAATCGATCCGGTTGCTGCGGCAGGAGAGTTACGACAGCTTCAGCTAACTTCTTGAATCAGCCCCGGGGGCCCGGACGCGCAAACAGAGTGCTGACAGGTTTCGTCTTGAGTTAGAATGGATTTGCTACTCAGTTTCTTGACCAGTGAGAGCAGTGTCTGTTCGTAAGCCCCAAGAATCGACAGATGATTATTCCTTGTACTGTACGTAGTGGGCCATCAACTTCGTTAGTGATAAGTATCGATGTCCTTTCCCCAACAAGTGAAGAGCCACCCACCGCTCCCCGCCCCCAAGTATCACAGCAATTTTGGTGTCTTGCAACAGTACCAACTTAGTGCACATGCACGTTCCTGCCGACTCCAACCTATGAGGTCGAAGTCATCATCTGGCCGGTTTTGGTAGTTCGCCCCCATCCCAATCTTGGAACGATCTGCACGCCGGCATCCCCGCCCTGCTGGGTGACTTTTCTTACCTATGCCCTCTTATAATAAAGAAACTCCCTCGCACTCGACTCAACCCTCTTGACCGCCTGTGATAACTTCACCAACTCCTAAAGTTCCTTCCCATCGCTTGAACCTTTGTCTCAGCATTGATCACAAAGACCAACCAATTCGAGTCACCGTCAAACAGCCTGTGACTACGGTTCCCAGAGTTACCTAGGTGCCTATTCAAGCCACACCAACCCATCTATCTACACTCGACCAACTTTCTCAACGTTGCAGCTCAGAAATTTGACTGCGGCGAAGCTCTGTGTATGACCAGGCCGACAGACCTGTCGCCGGTTACAGAGTCCCCAACTCTCAACGAAGGGGATCCACCCGATCAGGCCGAATTCCGAATTGACCCCACCAGGCGGCCCACCAAGCTGGAGGCAACCACTGAAGCTCGCTTACCACCCCCGGCGGCTCCACTCCCGTTTTTTTGACGTCAAAGGTAAGCAAGAACCACAAGCCTTCTCTCCCGAGGTCGTCCTCCTGTCCAGTCGTTGCGTGACGGCGCAGTCGTGTTCGAGACGCTTTCCCAAGCGGGTTGCCTCCCAACAAGACCCGGGCCTGACACGAACCATACGACCACGTCGTTGGTTCTGGACCTGCCAAGAGGCTGCCCCATCACAGCGCGGCTATTGGTACTTGTACAGCCAGTACGGAGTTACACGCGTGTTCTTTTCTTTTGCCGCGGGGCCACTTTTGGCGGGGGAGGCTGCGCAATGTTGCCTCGAAGGCACCACCGGCACCTGGGCTGCTGGGCTGGGCAGCCTTGGCTGTTGTGAACGAAGTTGGGTGGATTTTCCACAGTATGGGGAAGTTGGACCATGCGCAACATCTGTGCTGGCATCATGGGGGTTCCGCTGTGGCGAAGGATGCCTCGCATCTGTTGTGCCATCGTCTCAAGATTGATTTAATGGGTCTTCGGCCCCGAGAGCTGACGACCGTGTGGCCTGCTCTTTTCACTTTCCCTTTGAAGAAAACACACGCACTTGGTCGAACCTCTGGGAGGCTGACTGCATCATCACTCATCCACCACCTTACCTTCTAGTTTTTGTGGCCTGTTGCGGTCATATTCCGCAGCACATCACTCATCACACTGCCCACTGTCTCTTGGGTAGGGTAGTTTGTCGCTTGAGACCCACACTTGTCTTCTGCTAATTGGCCTTCAATTTCTCTCACACATCTTTATTTACTGTCTTCGTTTTACGAGCACACAAATACACATCCCACAATCTTGCGAAATTGAACCCTCCTAAACCCGAGCCTAGTTGCTCTTATTAGAGAGTGGTCACCCCCGAAGGCCGGCCTTCATCATCAGTGGTGGCTGAGGCTCACTCATTGGACGTCTTGATTCATCATCACTTCATATATCACTGTGACCGCACACACACAAAACTAAACAAAATGGTTTCCCTACGCAGACCCAAAGGCTCTCGCCAAGTCAGTTGGAGCTTGCACGACACCTCAAGCCTAGACACAATGTCCATCGCGAATAGTGAACGGTCGACATCCTCGAGCACGCGTGCTCGAGCCAGAGACACCGGCTTCCCGGAGTCGTTCTGCGGAAGTAAGTTCTCACAAACCTGCCTTCCAGAGAAACACACCCGAAGCTAATCCAACTCCATCCAGACAACAACACGAGCCTTCCACACCCAGACGCAGATCTCTCCCCCAACGCCTCCATCTCCCAAGAGGACATCGCCGTATCCCGCGTCCTCTCCCGCCACCGCCGCGCCTTCCTCGCCAAGAACAGCAAGCGGACCATCTCCTACGGCCGCATCACCGCCGAGATGGAGCAGATGTACAGCAACGGCAGCAGTGCCGCTGCCAGTCCCGGCGACGCCGCAACCTCGCCCACCCTGTCCGCGCAGCTTTCCTCTCTCCTTCCCGAGTCGAGCCGTCGCCCGTCGTCCGGCGGCGCCGATAGCTTCCGCTCTGGGTCGACGACGGGGCCCGAAGATGACGCGGCGCCCAAGTCGCCGCCGCCGGTTGACACGGGTCGTGCGGAGAAGTCGAGACATCGGAGGCGGAGAAGCTTGTTGGAGAGGTTGGGAATTGGGAGGCATCATGAGTAAAAATAGGCGGGAGAAGGAGGAAGCCGGTGCAGAGTGAAAGCCCTCGCGGGAATCACGCGTTCAATGGAGCTGGCGGAGTTACTTGTCCTACTGGAGGCAGGATCACTCGCTTTACCTGATTTGGGGACATGGATACAAAAGAGCATGGGCATGGAGTTTTGGATTATCCGTCGGGATTGCGGAATCATTTGGGAATGGGAATGGGAGGCTTGGGATTGATGAATGAAACGAAACTTCTCTTTGGTTTTCATTCCGAGAGCATAATCATACGGGAAAGTCTTGGTCTCGTCTATCTGCTGGGCCATAATAGACGGGTGGCTTGCTGAATGCAGGAGGGCAGAGGGGGACACATCCGCTGAAAGCTCTATCAACCTACCTACCTATCCTACCTATGTCGATAATTGTTAGGCTATATCACCTACATGCACTTGCTACACTCGCGGTGTTGGGGGAGATCTCGATGTCCGATGGTGTGGTACAGATTTCACAGGATGGCGAATGAAACGAGACCTGTCGGGGAGACAGACAAGGAAGGGAGGAAGAAAGGACAAAAAAAAAGACTCAATAAGCAAAAAGAAAAGGCAACGGGCGATATGGATAGACCCTCAAGAATGCGATCTCAGTCTAACAGATCAAACTAGCCACGGCATACTCATGATCGTGACCAGTCTTGTCCATGAATGCTGAAGTACTGTCAATGAATCTATGTTCGCACTCACATCGCATTTCCCTCATGGTGTCTACTGAAAGCGTCACACTGAACCAAGAAGTAGAGTTTTCCGTAGAGGTAGACCAAGCTGGCATTCAAAGTACTCCAAGATCCGTGTCCATACGTATGCCCTCCTCTCACAATCGCAGTGATCCCTTTCATGCACGCAGTATGCGCTCAGACGCCGCAAGCCACTCCCATATTGGTTTGCTGAAAATGCTCAGGCCGCGGTCCTCTCCATGTACAGGAACTGCTCTGTTCCCTTGCTCTGTCTATCCCCGGAAATATATATATACCCATCCCATGCCGTCATCGAGCGATCCCAGCCAATGCCTCAGCTCCCACGGTAAGTCGAGTACCCAAACGGCGCCAACAACAACGGCACGTGGTACCGCTCGCCCGCCTTGACCTCAAACACAACCACCACCTCGGGGAAAAACGTCTCGACCTTCTCTTTCCCCTCCCCTTGCGCCAAGCTGGTG
Organism: Ophiognomonia clavigignenti-juglandacearum; assembly: GCA_003671545.1. NCBI lineage: Eukaryota > Fungi > Ascomycota > Sordariomycetes > Diaporthales > Gnomoniaceae > Ophiognomonia > Ophiognomonia clavigignenti-juglandacearum. The sequence goes on along the minus strand of PYFS01004772.1, from coordinate 83,808 downwards.
TAGTACCCCTCGGTGTCGAACCGCAGCGTCCACCGCGACGACCCCTCAATGTCGCCCAGCACGTCCTCGAGCGTGTACACGGGGACCTCGCCCGCGGCGCGGGGCGACGAGTACGGCAGCCAGGCGGTGACGCGGCCGTCGGCGTTGGTGGTGGACTCGAAGATTATGGGGAGGGAGGTCGGGTGCGAGGAGGAGGAGGTGGAGTTGGATTGTGTGGTGGACGAGGTGGAAGAGGAGAAGGAGGAGGCAGTTGGTGGCGTGAGCTCGAGGCGGGCGCGGACGTTGGCGGCGGGGCGGCCGAGAGAGGTGTCGAGGATGTGGCAAGTTATGGGGGCTTTGCGGTCGGCCATTTTGGAGGGGTATAGGAGGTCGCTTTGCGTAGATTGGTTGTTCGGAGTCTAGGAGCCTGGATAGGTAGAGACAGGGTGAGACTAAGGGCGATCGCCTGCTATTTGGCAGCTGAAGGGAGTGTTGTCGTTTGCAGGCGGACGTACTTGCTTGGTATGAAGCCAAGTTGGAGGACCTGTTATTTGTAGGGAGTTTGAGGAGGCAAGTATCTCAAAGGAAAATGTGCTGGTGGAGGGTGTTCTATTTATTTGCTGACAGTGGTGTCTTTACGGTGAGTGAGGTGCTCCGGCGGTTCAAGGCGGGCGCCGTTGTCCGAAGAGCAGGGGTAGCTCCGCTGTCACTTGGGCGCCGGAAGAGCCTGAAGTTTGGACTTGAGACTGTCTAAGCGTTCTTTCTAGATAACCAATACGAATACAATTTGACTACAATCACACCGACTTTCATTACCAATATTTAAATCAGGTAGATGCATCCTGCGTACAGAGTAGAGGGACGAAGACAAAGTTCAATGTTCAGTAAGGTGTCTCGGCGTTTCGGTGCCGACGCGGACAAGTCAGACCCTTGACCCAGACCCCTGCCAGTGACGCTGCTGCTCTTGGCCTGAACACGACGAACTTCGCGATTCTACCACGTTCCACACTTGACCATCAACGTCCTTTCAGCTTTCCTCTTCCAGCTACCTAGGGATCCAGCTACCTACAACTCGCAGGTACCTATCTCCGACCCCCTGTCTTCCTCGCCTAGTGCTTCGCTTCCTCCAACACAGAAGACCTGGTGTTAACTCAACATCCGACTCCGCGCAGTCCGCACCACCGAACCCCCTTCCTTTCCTTTCGCCACGCTCGCGCCAAAACCGCCCACCATGTCTACCACACTCATCAACACCGACGACGACGTCCTCGAGCCTACCCTCCAATCCATCCTCGACCAGCGCTCCCTTCGCTGGATCTTCGTCGGCGGCAAAGGCGGCGTCGGCAAAACCACCACCTCCTGCTCCCTCGCCATCCAGCTCGCCAAAGTCCGCCGCTCCGTCCTGCTCATCTCCACCGACCCGGCCCACAACCTCTCCGACGCCTTCTCGCAAAAGTTCGGCAAGGAAGCCCGCCTCATCGACGGCTTCACCAATCTGTCCGCCATGGAAATCGACCCCAACGGCAGCATCCAGGACCTGCTCGCGGGCCAGGGCGACGACAGCGCCGCAGGGGCTGCTGCTGCCGGTGGCGCGGCGGGCGACCTCGGCGGCATGGGCAGCATGATGCAGGACCTCGCGTTCGCCATCCCGGGCATCGACGAGGCCATGAGCTTCGCCGAGGTGCTGAAGCAGGTCAAGTCGCTCAGCTACGAGACCATTGTCTTCGACACGGCGCCCACGGGCCACACGCTGCGCTTTCTGCAGTTCCCCTCGGTGCTGGAGAAGGCGCTCGCCAAGGTCAGCCAGCTGTCGAACCAGTACGGGCCCCTGCTCAACGGCATGCTGGGCGCGCAGGGCGGTGGGCTTCCCGGCGGCGGCAACCTGCCTGAGATGATGGAGAAGTTGGAGGCGCTGCGCGCGACGATTTCGGAGGTCAATACGCAGTTCAAGGATGATGCGCTCACGACGTTTGTGTGCGTGTGTATTCCCGAGTTCTTGTCGCTATACGAGACGGAGCGGATGATCCAGGAGTTGGCTGGCTATGGCATCGACAGCCATAGTATTGTTGTCAACCAGCTGTTGTTCCCGGGGGCTGGATCCGATTGCGCACAGTGCAACTCACGCCGGAAGATGCAGAAGAAGTATCTCGATCAGATCGAGGAGCTGTACGACGAATTCAACGTCGTCAAGATGCCGCTGCTTGTTGAGGAGGTGCGTGGAAAGGAGCGGCTGGAGAAGTTCAGCGAGATGCTGGTCAAGCCGTATGTACCACCTTCGTAAGGGGTACCAGAAGAGTTTTGCGCAACGAGGAGTTTTGGGGGTGAATTGTGACGAGCAGGCTCTTCGAGGCGTTGTGGTTGTGGTCGGGCGTAGCGTGCAGCCATTCATATTCATGGCTGCTACGTTGTTTACTCCAGGGTATATTCATTGGAGGCACTCCCGCCCCTAGAGATACCGACGAGGGATGGGGCAGGTGGTCGATAGAATACGGCGTCCAAAGAGCCTAAGCATATACATGCGAAATGAAGCGTCTCGATTTCCTCATTAATGTCACAATTCCGCAAAGCTGTTTGTGCCCACATGCGGCGTGTTGTGTGCAAGGAGGTGCGAAGGTCGGCATGCATGTACGGTATTCTGAAGAGTCAAATTGAATTGTTTCACGTATTTCGCTATTCCGCTATGCAGTTTGCGATCACAATTCTTCGAAATGCGAATCTGAGGTGTACGTAGTCACAGTAATTAGCACTGGGTGGAACAAGTCAAGAGGATCATCAATGAATTCCCTCCTATATGCAGCGCACATCATTAAGGAACGCGCGCAAATCTACCATCTGGAAACCCTTCTCTCTCCATCCTCCTCCTTCCAAACTGGGAAGAAAAGCGATCCTGGCCCGGCCAAATCAGACAAAGGTCCGAACTTGCTCCGCCGATAGCCTTGTCCTCTGAGCAGAAATCCTCCATGCCCTTTTGCCTCCCCCAATGCGAAAGTGTTCACCGCCTATGCCGCACGAAAAAACGGCCACACCAAACCAAACTACCCTGTGCCCTAACGCCCTCCCAAATGCTTGTTTTATATGTGAATTTCCGTTGCAATGTCGTGCCGCCGTGAAGGACGAAAAGAAAAGAGGGGGGATTATCGACATGTGGCTGGCGCCCGCTAACCCGAAGTATAGTCTCCCATTATGCCGTGAAGGAGAGAAGAAATGCATATGTACAACCAGTCACCTAGCGCGCGCCCTTGAACCGAGGAGCACCAACGTTAAACTGTGCGCCCTCCTAGAGCTCGCGGTAGTCGCTCGGCCGGACACGGCGCTGGCGGTTCTGGTGGCGCTGCGGATTTATGGGCTTGCGAAAGTAGGCGTCGTCCTCGACACCACCACCGTTGACATTGACGTTGGGTCCCGCTGTCGCCATGATCTGCTGTTGCTGTTGTTGGGGCTGGACAAAATTGCCGCCTTGCTGCTGTTGCTGTTGTTGGCGTGGGCCGGTGGGCAGGCCGCGGTTGAAATTGTTGTTGATGTTGCCGTTCATGCCTCCACGGCCGCCATTCATGACTCCACGACCGCCGTTCATATGAGGCCCCTTCTGAAATCCACCGCGACCGTGCATCTGCTGGTGTCCGTTGTTGAAGCCAGGGTTCATGTTACCGCCGCTTTGAAAACCACCGTTCATCATCATGGGGTTCATCATGGGGTTCATGCCCATCGGCATGGCCATCGGGTTGAAGCCATTCATCATGCCGGGGTTCATGCTCATCATGGGGTTCATTCCCATGCCCATGCCCATTCCCATCCCCATATTCATCGCCATTGGATTAAAACCGTTCATGCCACCCATGCCCATGCCCATGAAGTCTGGCATCATGTTCATCTGCTGCTGTTGCTGCTGTTGTTCTTGAGCGCGCTGCATGGCCTTCGGGCCCTTGGGTGCCTTGGCAATGGGGTTCTCGGCGTCGGTATCCGCGGGACGCTTCTTGGAGTTAACAGGCTGTTGTTGCTGCTCGCCGTTGACATTGGGCGTGGGCGAGGCTTCGCTCTTGATGGTGGTGGTAGCGAGTTTCGAGGCAGCATCGGTGCTGGGGGACTTGACTTCTGGTGCAGCGTCGGTGGGTGACTTGGGCTTCTCAGCGGTGGTATTGTCGTCGTTGGGTTCGATGGACTCTTTGATATCCTCGGATGCGGGAGACTTGACTTCTTCAGGCGTCTTAGAGCGTTCCTTCCTACCAGCCTCCTTCTCCTTCATGTAGTCATCGATCCGCTTTACTGCCTCGTCATCAAGCTGGAGGTCGTCGATCAGGACGCCCTCAGTGTGACACGAAGGGCAGACAAGATCTCCCTCGATGAGTGCATTAGTGATGCAGTCATTGCAGTACGTCTTGCCGCAACAGGGGGTCTTCATTGGGTCTATGAACATCTTGTTGTCCAGCGCACATTCGAGGTTCCTCTCGCGCAACTCCTGCACATCCTGCTCGGCGGCCTTTTTGGCCTCCTCAGAACCCTTGGCCTTGGCCTTGTACTGATCCCATGTCTTCTTGTCGGGCTGGGCGACCACAAACTCGCCATCGGCGGTTACCATGACTCCAGAGGGCTTGGTACCGTCTTCGTCACCTCCCTGCGCGAGCACCGTAGCCTTGTCGACGGTTTTGAGGAAAGACTTGGGAATGCCAGTGGTGCGCTTGATGCGAGGCCGGTCGTTATACTCAGGGTTGTCGTTGGTGGGGCACTGCTGGATCCAGTGACCCTTTTCGCCACAGCGGTGGCACACGTAGCCGTTGGGAGGCTCGTGGTCAGGCACGTTGGCGGGTTTCTTCTGGCCTGGTCTGTACACGGGGGTCTGTGTGGCCATTTCCTCCTGTGCGCTTTTCCACTGCTCGCCCTGGGCTGCGAACATCGCCATCATCTTCTCCTCCTCCGTCTGAGCACTAGCCATCTTGGCAAGGGCGTCAGACTGTGACTTGGCAGTAGCAGCTTTGCTTGCCTGCTCCCGGCGAGAGTGATTCTTAGCCTGTGCTGGCATCTTGCCGGAGATGTAGCGAGCAGCGCGTCCAGCACCGGGCCTCATGGCCGGGAGGCGGCGGGCGAGGACAGTGGTGGAGCGAGTGATGACTGAGGTGTCATCATCGTACTCTGTGAGTATATTGTCAGTAGCTGCGGATGGGGCCCAAGAGACTACGTGGGATACTTACCCTCTTTACCGTCTTGGTCGTAGATAGCAAGGTCGAAGTCTGTGCCGCTCCTGTCTAGGCCGTTCTTGACGATGATATCGCGCTTGAGCTCGAAGACAGATATGCCGGTGCCGTCGAATTCTATCCGACGAGGCTCCTTTTGCGACATGAACTTGACGAACACGCAAGACGCCATTTTGACCTGTGATTGATTACGTTGAGTGTAGTTGAGTGGGGGTGTAGAGTGTGAAAGTGAGAATCGATCCCAAAGCTCCACAGAGAGAGCAGCAAAGTAGCAACGTCAACAGAAGCAGATCACTGCAATCACTGGAAGTTAGATGTCGGAGTTGCTAGTTGCGAGGTTGAAAGTCGCGCTGTGCTGGTTGCGTCCTGTGCTGAGAACCGGAGACGTGGCAGGTGGTTTGCCTGTCTGTTGCTTGTTTGGTGTTGTGAGGGGACAAGATTTGTGTACGTTCTGTTTCTGCAAGCTTTCGCCTTTTCCCTTTTCTTGTCTTGCTCTTCAACGTGGGAAGTGGGGAGATATATCAATTCTGATTGCACTCGCGAGGACGATAGCAGTTGAATGGGAAACCTCAAAAGAAGATAATCGAATCGGATCGAGTGAGATACTAAAGTCCACCAGTAGATCCACTACTGACCTGCCATTCAGTTTCCTCGAAAATGAGGCCCAACAAGGGGGAACTGCAGAAACCACGTGTCCACCAACCCAACACCGTACCAATTTCACCAGAGGCCTTGTCAACCTTGTTTTATCTCTTGGCCAGAATCCCAGCGAGATGTCAAGCGCGATGGCGAGATGCGAACCGCGACTCTGCTCTTCACTGTTCTGTTCAGTCACCAACACTGAACTGGACCTGTACGCAATGGACGGGCAAAAGGGGCTGGGACGGGTAGCGGGAGGTCGTGGTCAATCGTCGCAATGGCCTGTGGAAAAGAGGAGGGAAAAGTCGATAGTCAGATTGATTACGGATGACCAAGGGGTATGCGCAACACGGATTGTCGAGAATCGATAGGCGCGTGGAAGAGTTGATGAAGGAGTGTCGTGGGTTGGTTGTTGTTGTGGGGAAGAAACAAAGCAGGAAAGAAAGGGAAGCGGGAGGGAGTCGTAGGCAGAATTGGCAGCGACTGCTTATATCAGCGTGCTACCTTGCCAGTCTCTGCCTGCTTTAATCTCACTTGCCAAACAGCCTGAACTAGCACTACACAAGTAGTCTGAAAGTCAAGATAAAGTTGAAGTCACTTTGTCCCGGTGAATCTCCACAAAGTAACAAGGCTCTGACATGGACAGTGAGTGAACACCTGTGCCATTCCAAAGTGAACAAGAAGCCTACTCTGTAAATATGACCAATTTGTGCTGTATCGTACCTAGGTAAGGTGTGGTGTTCAAAGATTACCTGTTAGCAGCTTATCCGTCATGAGCACTAGACCCGGATGGTTATCTCCGGAGTGCAGACGTCCTGCCTGCTTGAAATGGTGATTGTCCGGCAAAGTCGATCTGAGAGGGCGCGAGCTGGTCTGAACATCGAGATAATTGAATGGAATGCTAGCAGCATCCCTGTCGTATGACCCCCCAATCAGTGACGACTGATTTGCGCCTTCCCTGCAAGCCAGTCTGCGCGCACAGCCCAGAATGCGGTCAAAGCTCCACGCTACGGAGCCCTTACCCCAGATTCCGAGCCGACCGTTCGATGTTCGCCTCCAAGTCGTCTTCCCCTCGAGTGATCTGACGCAGATACCATCCCACCTTCTTCTCTCCCACCTCCCCAACCTTACCCTACTGCACCAGTCATTGCACTGCTTCCTCAGACCTTCGTGCATTGTTATTCGTAATTTCGGTGCTCGAGCTCCTCATGGAGTGATCGAGCTAAAACGACTCAGGAAGTTCTATCAGAATTTGCCTGCTCGAAAGTCGTCCCCAGTTCTAACGTTTTCCCTCTTCGCCACTGCCCTCCCGGCCTCAACGTTTCCAACACGTGCTTCGCCTGCTCAACACTTTGCGATACACTGAATGCCGGACTCTGACCATCCTGGAGCATCCGCATTACAGTACCTAGGAACTTGGAATTGACACGAACTTGCCCCGCCGATATCCACCCACTCCGCAACCGTCAAGATGGTCCTCGTCCACACCCAAAATCACACCTATGCTCACCCTTTTCCGACCGTCACCCTCGCCTATTTTCTTCGATACTGCTCGCCGCAAGTCAACCCCTTCGCCTCTCATGTCCTCAGCACCGACACCATCTCACGCCATGTCGACCCCGCCACCGGCCGCCTGCACACCACCCGCATCCACCTGAAAAGGTCACGCATGCCCGCCGCTGTCTACAAACTGCTCCCAACCTCCCTCACAGGCGGTACCGGCGACAAGGAAACATACGTACTCGAGACAAGCATTGTCGACGTCAACCAAGGGTGGATGCGGACTGAAAGCCGCAACCTCAACTTCGCCTCCATCCTGTCCGTCGTCGAGCAGCAGACCTACACCGCCGCGGCGCCAGCGACCGATAACACCGCGAACAGCGGCACCTGCGATGTCACCACCAAGATGATGTATAGTTCGCAGGTGGGCAACAAGGTTAGGGAAGGCGGTTGGTTTGCCAAGTCTATCATCCAGCGCAGCATCGAGTCGGTCGCGTCCCGCAAGACCAACGACCAGCTTGGCAAGAGCCGTGAGGGCATGCGCGCCGTTTTGGAGAGGTTAAGGAACACGGGCGTTAAGGGCATCGTGGAATTAACACGCAAGACGAGGGAGGCTGCTCTTGCGGAGAGCAGGGCGCTGTGAGGTCCACCGGGGGCGACAATTTTCCTTTGAGCACACGAAGACGGCGGGCATTTTGAAAAGTCAGCGGAAGAAGCATTTCGCTGGTGGCTCTGAACAGTGTGCCGTACCATGAGAGAGGAGGACCATGGTCAAGATTGACGACGATCTATTGTATATCACTCCGTCATCTCAAAGCAAGGCGTTTCGTTTGGTTTCCTAGCAGGACACCCGGCATATTTGGGTCTGTGCATGGCGGTATAACAAGCATCCTCGGGATGACTGTTTGAGCTGTTTCCGGAGAAGGAGCATGGCGATTCCTTTTCATTTTATTCGTGATTCCCCCCTCTTCATGTACATTATGGTACCGAACAGGATCAAAAGTGGCAAAAAATGGCAAGCTGGCAGAAGCGGTTTCTTTCAGGCTGTGGGAAGTTTTCTCTGCAATAAAATTGATCATTTCGAACCTACGACTACTTCTCGTCCGCTCATGTCCCATGTCATCGCGTAGACAACGTGACCGCAAGCAAGATACAGAAGACCTGGACATACGATACAGACGCTATCGATGCCGCCGAGTTGTCGGAGGTGCTCGAGGTGCCTGATGGTGAAGAGCTCGTTGCACTCGTGCTGTTGGAGCTGCTGCTACCGGTACCCGACGAAAAGAAGTTTCCCTCTACCTGTTTAATCGTCAGCATGAGCCCTGAGAGTTTGCCAAGGCACATTTCTCGCAAATCATCAAGAAATAGCAGACCCCAAGTACGCCGCCTTCTTCTGACGAAACAATGGAGACATCAACCAACATCGCCAGGGCGCCAACGCCACGTAGATCCGAGAAAATCACGAATTCACAACACACCTCCTTCTGTGCACCCAAAATATGTCCAATTGAATAAAAGTATGTCCACTATCAAGCCCAACAACTTCTCCGTGCTTCGCCCACCATTTCCAAGACCGGAAAATAGGGGGGGAAAGAAAGCGGCGAAGCAGAGAAAAAAAAAATCACCACTGAACGAAAAGGGCCTAGTAAAAGTTCCCACTAACCCCACTCAAGCTGCCCACCTGCGGCACACCCTCATCCACGGCCGTCGTGAACGCGTCCGTCGAGCTCAAGCTGCTCACCCGGCCCAGCAGCACCTCGACCTGGCGGAACGCCGCGGTCGGCGCGTACTGCGGCACCATGTGGCCCGAGAGGTCGATGCCGACAAAGGTCAGGCCGCGCTCGGTGACGGTCGTGCCGAAGACGCCCGCGCCGGCGAGGGTGGAGTCCGAGATGTCGTTGTGGTACGGCACGTAGAAGGGGTCCGTGGGCGGGGACTGGAAGCCTTGGACGCCGCCCCAGGTCATGTTTTGGAGCTGGAGGAGAGTGCCGTTTGCGATGCTGGGTGGTGGTGGTGGTGGATGTTAGCTGGTGGGCCTGAAGAAGGGAGGGCATGAAAAGGGGGGGGGGGATGTGAGGATGAGGATATGTTGGCGTACAGGATCATGTCCAGGGCGCCGTGGCCGATGATGACGTTCTGCGTGCGGTCGATGACGCCGGGGAGGACGGTGGCGGCCGAGGGGAGGGAGTTGTCGTTGTTGTCGACGAAGACGGCTGTGTTGGTGCATGAACTCCAGTCGATCAGCGGCGCGTTGATGGCGAGCTTGACGTCTTCCCGGTCGAAGTAGACCGAGGCGCCCTCGGGGAGGTACTCGAAGCTTCCGGGGACTATTTTGCAAGAAGGGGGGGTTTCTTATCAGCACACAGCACACAGAACACGAGGTTTCTCATCCGCAAAGCGAACAAGGCGTAAGGCCGGTATTCAAGGAGACCGGGCTGAACTCACATCCCAACACATCCCACAGCAAAGGGCACGTCGTGGCGACGGCGTAGATGTCGAAGCAGGGATTCACGCGGAGGACGGCGTCGAAAACATCGTTGTATATGTTGACGCAGCTCTCGTTGTTGATACCCGGCAAGTCCTCAAACGCCGGGAGCGAGGCCGTGGGCGGGAACTGCAGGTACTTCTCGCGGAAGTCCGCGTAGCCGCACGACTGATCACGAGCTGTGATGTCGGCGATGAACGTGTCGTTGAGAGCGAAGAGGCCTGGTGAAATCAAATCAGCATTTATCCTCGCAACTCAATATGAGACCCACAATCAGAGGTGACGCACCATTCCACTTCTCGACGAACGGCAGCACAGTGATCTCAGCTTGCAGAGTATCGTACGCGATCGACGGATCGTACACCATGATACCCGTCAGATCATAGTACGTCGTGTCGTTGGTGTCGAGGAACGCGCTCGCAATGTACGGCACATACATGCCCGCATAGGACTCGCCGGTGATGTACACCTTGTAGCCCTGCATGGCGAAGGTGTCGACAAAGTTCTTGAACCACGACTTGAATTGCGCCGCGACGTCCTCCTCGGACGTGGCGGTCGGCGTCCCCTGGGAGAAGCCGGTGCCGATGGGCTGCTCCACCCATACGACGTTGGTCAGCTTGTGCCACGAGTATGGGTTTTCCACCGGCTGGAAGGTGCCGTATTGCCAGAGGAAGGGGCCGTTTTCTTGGAGGATGCCCTCGAGCGAGGAGCATCCGGGCTGTATGAGAGTTTTGTGAGCTTTTCGTGGTCTGATTGAGTGAGCGGAGTGGGGGACGCCCTTACGCCTCCGTTTAGCCAGATGAGAATCTCCTTCTCCGCGTCTGGGTTCGTGGACGGGAAGAACCAGAAATACAAGAAATCGCCATCCGCTTCCGTCGTCACCGGTATCTGACCGGCGTAGCTCTCACCAACATCAAAGTTGATATCGGGAATGTTGGTCCCGTTCACCGAGAATTCTTCGCAGTGGGCACGGAATCAGCGCACATTCCTGTACAAAACACACTTGCTTTCGTAGGCCAAGACAGCCAAGCATGAGTGACAGCTCTTGGCTCGAAGCTTCATGTGCTGCTTGTTTCATACTTACTAGCCGTCGCGTTCGTCAGGAACTTAAAATCAGTCGTATTGTCTCGCTTGCCCAGGTCGGCAAAGTGCTCTCTGGTCTTGAGCGGCAGGGCCTCCGCCGGCGCCGCAGCGCGTCCTCCGCGCTCGAGGCGCTTCTCAAAGTTGCCGACATGTCGAGTCGATCGACCGGCCGAGGCGGCACCGGCGAGAGCCAGAGCTAAGGAGACGAGGTGAGACCAACGCATCTTGAGTAAGAGATATTGAGCGGCCACGAAGGTAGGTTGGTGGTTCCCAAGGACAGGAAACAAGTTTTGCCAAGGGCAGGGCCCAAGGTCACATATATGGCAGCTCAACTGCGGCGTAAAAAGTACGAAGACGCCATCTTTACTAATGGAGGGGGCCTGACAAGTGACGGCATCCACCGAGCCCCCTGTGGCCTGGTGATACCACAGTATGTAGATAGGCCTGACCCTTAATAATAGTTGCAATACGACCATCCAATGACGTGGAAAGATAAGAAGATGGGTAGTGGTAATTGCATGGAATAAAGGATAACCCTGCCCCGTTTCTAAACACTCGTCTTAGACTCTCTGGCCGCCAGCCCCTGTATTCTATCCCTGATTCACTCACAGGCGGTACCTAGGTAGGTAGGATAGACGACGTTCACCGTCGCCACTGCGTCCGAATACGGCATGTGCGGCGTCGAAGCCTCGAAGCAGCAGCATGGATGGGAATACAATAGTCACGCTGAGACATCGCCGCGGATCATTGCCATAGCAAGGTCCTCGCCGGTTATAAAATGTGACTCGTGTTGGTGTCCACCGAAGTTATATTCAGAGAGCTAGGCCTCTTTAGGGAGGTGCTTGGCAGGATTCAAGTATGGCCAGGTGGGCATGGAAGCCGAGGCTGGAAAATCCTTGCGACCCAAGCACAAGGCTGTGCGGATCTGCCCGTGGTTTGGCTTGGGTTGCTTAGCCGTTTATAGAAGGCTTCTAGAAAGAAATAGCCTTCTATGTACGGAGTAAAGATGCCTAAGTTTCTCAGCAAATACTGTACAGCATGCAGAGCACGTCAAGATTGGGTATGTGATATAAGGTCCAAGGTGGTAAGCGTTATGTCATTAGTGATACTACCTAGGAATGTAACAAGTGCCATTGTGAGAATGGATTCAACTGCAGCAGTAATTCACTACCTACGTAAGTAACCAGTAGTCGCACAAACAGCTACTTCGCTTCCTTGTTGTAGGAAAATTGCGAAACTTCACTGGTCAAAACTGCGACCCGCTTACTTATAGGAAGTCGGCCAGAGTTCTTGCTTGACCGAGTTGGCACAGAAACTCAGGCAGTCTATCGAAGAAGAAACCCCGCGGAACAAGTGGCACTCCCACAAGTGCTGTGAGATCGTTTAATGTGATGGGTCCGGGAGCTGCCATGCCTTGAGGAACATGACCAATGAGTACCGAAAAAATGTCTTGTTGCTCATTACCATGCAAAGACCTCGCTGCAGGTCTAATGCCACCGAAAGCTGCGGGAGCCCCTTGCCATACCCTATGGGGTTCTCTGATGCCATCATCGAACAACGCTTGTTGAGTGGTGAGGGGAGGCGCCACCGGTCCAAATTTCGGAACCAAGGGAGGGGCTGGAGCGATAGCTAAACGCTGGGCTGGTGTAGTATTCGTTATGGTCCAGATGGCTGGGTAGACACGGTTCAGGTTCCTGTCGGGACCCGGTGGAGGAGCTATGGCTCGGGCGTTGTGGGGCGCAATATCTCTCCAGAATTGAGACTTCCACCTAGGGACCGGAGGCACCGCTAGATAACTGGGGGGTGAGGAAACCCAAGTATCTGTAAAGTAGGAGGCACACACATATGTCCATGGGGATTGCAACGGGTGATCTCACACCCTAGAGAACAAGAAAACACTGTCAGTACCTTCAAACTCGAGTACACCGAGGAGGTCATGTACTCACAATGTTCAGCCCAACGACGGACTTGTGTTGCAATTCGTTTGGCCACCGTTTTCGAAGCCTTCACAGCACCTATAGCGGCAGCCGCAGGTCCTGGCAGGTTTAGGTAGTCCAAAGCGAGCTTACAACCAGCAGCGAGATGCCAGGCCTCCCAGGATGTGTATCTTCGACCGAGTATCGGGTTCCATGGCTCCCCTCCCCCTCGGCGCCCAGGAATGAAATTCCTCATGGGCTGGCCCGGTAGATTTCCAGCCATTCTTACTGATCAAATGAGTGTTTTGAAGTAGATCCTGATTGACAAGGTTAATTTTAATACAGCATGTACAGTTGCACAATATTTGTTGTCTTCACTCTTGACTGCTAGCTCCCGTTGCTTTTATGCGCGCTGACATTCTAAGTTGTAGACCTAGGTAGTAGGTATGCTCCCAGTTGATCCCATTGATGACTTCAGAGACAAAGCAAATAATGATTTTGTCAATAAAACCCATGATGCTATTCTCGAAGACGATTCCGTGTTTCCTTGTTTCTGCCTTTCGGAATATCTTGTGGGCTACTGAAAGGAAACGGCTCTGGCTTTGTGTTCATCGAGTCTCGACAATTGGGCATTGTTCAATTCACAATGCCTATGGTCTCCTCATCTATGGATCATTTTCGATCCTGGAGCTGCTCCAGAGGAAGCTCAGATTGTATTCTTGAGGATGCTGAGATCTTTTTGCAACGGCCTGATCCAATCCGGGGCAATCTCTGGGTAGGGAGTACGCTCCTACAAATAAAACTACTGGCCGTCACAAAATCGCCCAGGCGGTCATGAGACCACAAGTGATTCTGTAGGAGTCATGGCTTTCTGGGTCCGTGTTCGATGCTTGACCACCCGGTAGAGAACGGAGCGCAGCATGTACCATAATCCGGGACACTGTCTTCCAAGGTTGGATATCAACTTGTACATTGTGTCCATAAACGCAAGTCTACATACATGGACAGTTATGGTGAAAAATGAGCTAGAACTCCAGGGCGCCCATATAGCAATCTGGAACCACAATCTCGCAACGCCGCCCGTTTTACTTGTTCGCCTTCTTAGCGTCCTGCTCCTCGGGCGACACCAAGGCTTTTGGCACCGGAGGATTCAGAAGATAATCACTGCTGATCAACTTGGACCTCACGGCCGGGTTCAGCGTCAAACCAAACCCAGGCTTGTCCAAATCCTTTGTCGTCAAGAACCCTTTGTTGGGAATCGGCTCGTCCAAGAACAAGTCCCCAAACACCGGCAGCACACTCTTTCCATCCGGGCTGTTTGCCAAATACTCCTGGAATGGCGTGTTCGGCTGGCTGATGACAAAGTGGTAGCTATACGGCCCGCTCGCGTGCGGCACGACGGGGATGTCGTAGGCAGAGGCCATGGCGGCGACCTTGAGCAGCTCGGTCATGCCGCCCAGCCACATGACGTCGGGCTGGATGATGTCGAGGTTGCGGCCCTCGATGAGCTTGCGGAACCCGTAGCGGCTGTACTCGTGCTCGCCCGTCGTGAACTTGACCGTCGGGTGCGCGCGCTTGATCTGCGCAAAGCCGTCCGTGTCGTCGGGCGACAGGCACTCCTCCCACCAGTTGATGTTGAGGTCGAGCGTCGCCTTCACAATCTCGATCGTGTACGACACGTTGAGCGACATGTAGCAGTCCACCATGAGCGGGAAGTCCGGGCCGATGGCCTCGCGGTGCTTGCGCAGGAACTCGACGTTCTTGAGCAGGCCCGCGTGGCCCTCCTCCGGGCAGTACGGCAGGGGCACCTTGGCGCCCCAGAAGCCCATGGACTTGGCGGCCGGCGGGTCGGGCCCCGTGCAGTAGAAGTCGAGCTTCTCCTTGGTGGCGCCGCCGATGAGGCGGTAGACGGGCTCGTTGCGGACCTTGCCGAGCAGGTCCCAGAGGGCCAGGTCGATGACGGAGATGACGGCGATGGGCAGGCCCTTGCGGCCGTAGAACATGGACGCGCGGTACATCTGCTCAAAGAGCAGGTTGGTGTTGCGCGGGTCGGCGCCGATGAGGAAGCGCTCAAAGTGCTGGTGCACCAGCCAGCAGCCGGGAGGGCCGCCGAAGCCGGTCGCGAAGCCCACGGTGCCGTCGGAGGCTTCGATCTCGACGAGGAAGGAGCCGAGCACGTTGATGCCCCAGCTGGTGCGGGATTTGCGGTATTGCTCCCATTGTGAGGCGGGTGTGGAGATAGGCGAGTCTATGAGCCTGGATGATATCGGATGGTTAGATGAGCGGACTGCTGTGGAGGAGGGACTTCGAGAGACTAGTGGCTTACCAGTGTCCGCCCTTGACATTGTGATAATCACCGCCTGTAGCATGTTAGCCGTGCCATCTAATCATGCTCATGATGAGCATATGATTTTGTTCTCACCTGAGCCTACGCCGCCGATGACATATGACCGGATGGCCTTGATGGTGGGGAAGTCTCTTGCAGCCATGATGTGGAAGGACGATACAGAGGTACTGTGAGTTCACCAGAGCTGATCCTAACAGTGAGTACGATGGGTGAAGTCAAAGGTCAAAACAACGAACGCAATCCAAGAAATAGAGGCTTTCTTCGGCACTCCCGCGGTTAGTATACTTTCAAGTGCGATTCGGAGTCGGTACATGTGCTCCCAGATCTAGTGGGGCTACGTAGGCGGGCAACTCTGCAATATGGGTTTCGGGTCGTTGATGCCCCGAAGAGCAACTGGGATAGTCTTTTATCACACAAAACATCTACCAAGGAGTTACCAGTTGGGTCTCAGAAAATATTTCAAGCTTGGCCATCAAAATACACTTCTGCATGAAAGTAAGCATTCCCAGTCATTGTGTCCTGTGCTGTCAGGTTGTCAAGGTTGTGTGCCTTCGTCAAGACGCCGCCGATTCAAAGCACACGGAAATAGTCATGCTTCTGTTGACATGTGACAGCGTTTGACGGCGCTGAGAGAGTCAAGACAAAATAGTAATAATTACCATATCCATCGCACTTTGTGAGTAGATAACCATCAATACTTGTTACGTTATACAGGCCAATTAAAGTTTGCAAGCAGTTCTGTATTACAGTGCTCATTACGGTGTGCACACTCTTCCCCTTTCCGGAGACTCTGACGCAGCTTGTCAATGCCGTGAAGGTCTCGTGCGCACTCCAGCCTTGCAGTACTAGAAGTTAGAGATATCCAATGCAACATTGATCTGTATGAATTGGTTTGTCCAATGAACACTCATCCTCCTTCCATTCTGGGTATACTGAGTAATGTGTAAATGAGTACAGTAACTTTTTGTGTCTCTTCATACGCCGCCCCAGCACCGTCCTATGCCTCAGAGGAGCATGCAAATGGTTTTTATCAGTGAGGCCACAAGGGCCCACAAAACTGTTATAATTGTGCTACAAAATTAGCAAGGTTACACATCAGGATAATTGCATGACGGTAACGTGCTGTAAGCCACACTCGACAACGTGCTCTGGTCAATATCCCTGTCGTACAAACACGGGATTCTGCAGCATCGTGTCTCGATGCGTTGATGAATAAGTAACTGCCGCTGAACGCCACACAGCTGACTTGCTTCTTGATCGACATGTCTTCACGTTGGCAAACAAGGTCTTTCGGCTGGTGCTCCGAAGCAGGCTTCTTCAGCACAATCTCATCTTAAAATCATCGTGACCTTTTCGAGATGCATCGAGTTCACCCCCTCCTCGGCTCATGTACCCCTCCTCCACACTGCTCTTGATTGGCCTATTGCAGCCTCCACTTTCCCCAGACCTCCATTTCCCCGCGCGGAACAGGGGTCAGGTCCAGGTCATGGGGTCACCCCTGTGCAGAGAGTTCAACGTCTTCGCAAGGGTTCCTCACCCGCTAGGCCAGCGTTCGTGCCCGCTACCGGCACCAGCACACAAAGAGACTCGCCCAGTCGCCCTAGCGCGCCCCTCCCCGTTTTCTTCGCACCCAGACCTCGCAATAAAAAGAGCGAGCCCAGACGCTTTGAAGCCTCTGCACAACATTACCCCGAGCAACTTTTTTTTCTACGACTCTCGCTGGTGTTTCTTGGCCCATCCCGAGCCTTGTGAAGCACAGGCCAATCACTTCTTCCACCGGCGGAGTCCGCGAGGCACGGCACCGAGCCCAACTCACATTGCACACCCACCTAGAATCTCGGGACATCTGGATCACCAGCCCGAATATTCTGTACGGCTGAGGATGATACACTGCCTCATGGGCAATCTTGTGCTTGGCTGTTAGCCCACCCATCAAGAACTCTACCCAGGATTAACATTCTGATACCCACACGCCCTCTTCCTCCTCGCCGCCCATGGCCCCCGGCCCAGCCACAATGGCCTCGTCCCCTGGCCAAGGTGCCACCAGTGTGACACAAGGTGTGTCTCCGCCAGCATCCACAGTCAACGTCAAGACACAGCTTGACAACAACGACCAAGGCAGCCCGGGCGACGACAGTGGTGGCCAAAGGGCCAGTGGAGACGAGGCTTGCAGCGATGAGGACGATTTTGTGGGAGAGACTACGAATCGAAATGGCAAACGAAGGCGTCCGATATCTGTGTCGTATGTGATCCTTTACTACTTGTCACTTTTGTGTTTCTGTGGCTTGCGCTCGCCTCCTCCCCCCTGAACCTCTCACACAAAGACACTACACCCAAAAGATGTTTCCCCGGATTCGCTTGGAAGCCACTTCCGTTTAATGCATAGTCGTTGGTCTGCCACACGCTTCTGCCAGACAGGAGCGTAGCTATGGCGCCCCACACATTTTCTGACCGACCTGCACACTGAGGACCGAGGTATATGTGCTGTGAGCATGCAATATATTGCAGCTTGGCCTGAGGTTTCCCATATTTCATCGCTTTCATCTTCACGGCAGGGGCAGCCATGTCGAATTCCTTCTACCCCTACATGATCTACTGCACTTCTTTATATGTGCCGATTTCTTCATGTCTCCTAGCGTTCACTCGCCTGCGGCGTCCTCCGCAGATGAGAGATATGAAGCGGACCCGCGCCCCGCGACCTATTCCCCCGAGCCCGAGTCAAAGAAGAGGAAACGTGCTGACGAAAATCCCATCTCAAGGTGCGAGCTATGTAAGCAGAGAAAAGTACGGTCACGTCTAAGTTTCAATTTGTTCCTTTGGTGGAGCTACCACACTCCTAGTCCAGCCTCGGAAGCTCTGTGGACGGTTGTATGTGCATATGGAGAGCATAGACTTACATGTCTTGAATCTAGGTGAAATGTGATCGCGGTCAACCCTCCTGCGGCTGGTGTAGCCGCAATGGTGCCCAATGCGAGTACAAGGAGCGCAAGAAGCCAGGCTTACGCGCCGGCTATGGGCGTGAGCTGGAGCAGCGGCTCGACAAGCTTGAGGAGATTCTGCGATCGCACTCGGAGATCATTCACGCAACCCTAGGCCTGGCCGCCCAACAGAGCAACAATGGAGTTCCACAGCCTCTCCATCCGGGCGCTTCCAGCGTCCGCGGGAGCAACGCCAGCCTCCCCAGCACGCCTCACGATCCTCAGGCTCCGCCTATGTTCGCCCGGTCGGACTCGATGCGCACGCAGCAGGCACAGGCTGAGACGGCGCTCTTCCTCCAGAAACCCTCCACGGGGTATCCGACGGCGACACAGGCGATGGACTTCGGGATACCGCCGCCGACGCCGGGCCTGGGCGGTCATGATGGCATGGCACCCGTTGGGAGTATGGCGGGCATGTCACCTACGGGCCATAGCCATATCTCGGGCATGTCTGGGGTGTCGCCGGGCCATGGCATGCCTCCCAGCGCGGCGGCGCAGGAGTATTATAACACTACCAATGGCGGCGCACCGTTGGCCTCGCCGCCGGTGAATGTGAACATGACCCATGCGCAGCAAAACCAGGCGCTTTCCTCGGACCAGGATCTGCCACCTTATGATCTCCTGTACGCGCTCGTGGACCTGTACTTCAAGCATATCAACACTTGGTGCCCAATATTACATCGAAAGTCAACATTAGATTCACTATTCGGGCCGTCGATGATTGAGGAGACGGACAAGATCCTGCTTCATGCCATTGTGGCTACGACCCTCAGGTATTCGACAGACGCGAGG
Source organism: Ophiognomonia clavigignenti-juglandacearum (assembly GCA_003671545.1). NCBI lineage: Eukaryota > Fungi > Ascomycota > Sordariomycetes > Diaporthales > Gnomoniaceae > Ophiognomonia > Ophiognomonia clavigignenti-juglandacearum. The sequence continues at coordinate 64,900 of PYFS01004772.1, read as the reverse complement.
CTAACTGAAGAGCGAAGGCGACACTACCACGCCATCTCAAAGCAACGGGTCCTGTTGTTCGGCATGGAGAATTCGTCAGTGAAGTCTCTCCAGGCCCTTGTCATCCTCTCTCTCGATCTCTGCGGCGACAGCAACGGGCCGCCAGGTTGGAACATCATGGCCTTAATCACCAGATCTGTGGTCCAGCTTGGCCTTGCCGTCGAGTCGAGCTCTCTCACCGTCAGCCCCAACTTCACCTCCATCTATACCCTCCGCGCCATGATCCTGCCAGAACCACGAGACTTTATCGAAGAGGAAAGCCGACGGCGTCTCTTCTGGATGATCTACCTACTTGACCGCTACGCCACAATTGCTACGGCTTTTGAGTTCGCGCTCGACGACCGCGAGATCGACCGCACACTCCCCTGCCGTGACGACCTATGGATGAAAAACCAAAAGGTCGAAACCCGCTGGTTCAGCGATCATCACCTACACCCACCAAATGGCGACGCAGCTCTCGATTTCCAAACCGACAACCCACAAAATCTGGGCGCATTCTCCTACTACATCGAAATCCTGGGCATCCTCTCAAAAATCCACGTCTTCCTCAAGCAGCCCGTCGACATCTCGGCCCTCTCGGACGTCGAGCAATGGCAAATGCGCTACAAGCAGCTCGACAACACCCTCACCTCATGGAAATTCGGTCTCCCCGGCGAGTTCGGCAACATGGCGAAGCTCTTCCAGCCCAACAGCGCCAAGCAGCTCAACTGCGGCTGGGTGATGCTGCACGCAACCTACCACACGGCCGTGATCCGCCTGCACTCGTCCGCCGCCTACCCCACCACGCGCTCGCCCATCTTCCACCCGTCGTACTCGGCCTCGCAGCGCTGCCACGCCGCCGTCGAGAACATCCAGGCGCTGTGCGAGTTCGTCACGGCCGCGCCTCCCAACGGCGGCGGCGGGCCGCTGCTGGCGCGCCTGGGCCCGCCGTTTGCGTTCACGCTGTGGGTCGCGGCGCGGCTGCTGCTCGTGCACGGGTGCACGGTCGAGCACAAGCTGAGCGCGCAGCTGCCGTTCTTCGTGGACTGCTTGCGGGAGATGGGCCGGTACTGGCCTGTTGCGGCGCGGTACTGCAGCTTGCTGGAGCGCGTGCTGGATGAGTATCGCGGCGCGGAGGCGGCGGCTGCTGCTGGGGCGCAGGGGGAGAATGGTGGTGGGAGTGGGAACGGGAACGGGGGCCAGCCGACGAGTGTGAAGATACTGGCGGATATGCGGCGCACGGCGTTTGACCTCGACTTCTTAATCAGCAGACAGCCTGTCATGCACGGCGGAGGGCATAACGCCGCTGGCACCTCCAACGGAGGCGGCGGATTCAGCAACAACGCAGGTGGTGGCGGCACCCCAGCCCCGTCAGCGCTGGGCGGTGGCGGTGGTGGGTTCTCTCTGGGAGGCAGGAACAGCCGCTACCCGAGCGTGACGCCGGCGCGGACGCCGCAGCCGCATGATCTCGAATACCTGGATGTCTTTGACTGGTTCAACCTGCCGCGGTTGCCGATGGGCGCGCCGGGAAACCAGCATGAGAGTGAGCAGATGGTGGAAGGGGGCGCGGGGGCGGATGGAGGGGGCAATGAGTTTAATATTACGGATTTCATGGTGGATGCTAATCGGGATTGGTTTAAGCAGGAGGGAACGAAGTTCATGAGTTAGGATGGAAGGCTTGGAAGGAGGAGTGTTCAAAATGGGGATGGATGGGTTGATGGAGGAGCATTTGCATAACGAGGTTCTAGCGAATTCAGATTAATGATATACACGTTCAGTCCATATGCCGCCCGCCTACCAAGGTGACCAGGAACCCCTATACTCTGTATTCAGGAGGTGCGTAGCACCTAGGCAGGAAGGAGGTGGGGCTCTCAAGGCTGCAATCCCAGCTAACCCTCCTTCGACCCTAAGAACGCCGACCTCTTTTCCTACACCTCAATTATCGTTCCGAGGCCGGCAACGCTGAGCAAAGGAACTTCTTCTCCTTCACCTACCTCAACCAAACTTCCGAGGCCATCTGGCGACGCTGCGATCAAAGCCAATTGTCACAAGACACGGCTACCAGAGGTAAGTACCTGTGCCCTCTCGTCCCTTGGTACACCGACTCCTTGTCTCACAGCTCAACCACAGGATTCGTGACCAATTCACCACGCTATCACCACCGTCGACTTTGCCAGACACGACATCGCCCACGCGATGCTCCTCAATATGCCTCCCGCCGCCAACGACAAGGCCCGACCAATCTCCCCTGCCAACGACCAGATCGGAGCAGTCATCCCTACCAACGCCGCTACCTACGGCAGCATCGTTTTCGCCTTCGCTCCCCCATGCGCCGATTCATGCGCCGGTAATGAGTTTGGAAACAGCAGCCTCAGTTCGCCTCACCGCAACTTCCTACTCTCTGGTGCTGATGACTCCATGGCCAGCTCTCCAATGGTCCAGGCTCTCATCAAACACGTACAGGCCATTCAAACGAGGGCCGCCAACGATGGTGAAGACACTAGTCTTAGTCTGCTCGTCGTCTTCGTCCCGCCATGTGCGCGGATGATTGCGACGGCTTGTGCTGTTGGCGAGGTGCTCCAGTGGCGCGTCAGGGTCGAGTAAGTCCTCCACGTGCCTCCTTCCCGTTACCTCCTTCCTGGCTTTGATTCATCGACTCGGTTCTCCTCATTCCGCTGACCCTCGTCACTGACAGTCACCGACTCGGCTGCACGTGCTGCAAGACCGCTGAAGGCGCAGCGGAGCGGATCGACATGATCCATGAAACCATCATCGACGTGGAGGCAGGCTACCACAAAGAAAAGCCCAACACCCCTTCTACCAATTGGATCAAGCACATCGACCGCGCCTGGCTCGAGAGCATCCTCTATGCATCCGAGAACAACTCAATTTCACCCTGGAAGTTGGCCGAGGCAAAGTACAGGCCTACCTGCAAAGGTGTTCGTGATATGCTATGCCGTGGCCGCAGCCCCCGGGAGACAATCGCTGTGATCCTGACCGACCCTGCCAACGCTGCTTGGATCATGAGCTCAACATCGTTCCCTATGGTCCCGCGAACGCCTCGCGTGGGCGAAATGTACCTCCTGCAGTCGAGGCATGTGACTAGTTGGGGCGTTTCCGTCAACTTCGGACGATCATTCATGGGGTTCTTTGGCACCAAGGAGGCTCCGAAGAGCCGCCGCCAGGAGTCTCCTCCGCCGCCAGCAGAGAGGACGAGCAAGAAGCGCAGGGTCGACGAGTACATCAAGGAGGAGGAGGCGGGCAGGTAGACACCAAGCGCAAGGTTGCAATGCGATGAATGATCATCGAATGATGCATTGCATCTGGCTGCTCGATATGACAGTGGGAGCAGATGAAATATGAGAGTGGCCAGGATGATGGGGCTGACCTTGGATCGTTACCCAGGTAGTTGCTAGTGAAGCTGGGACCGCTGCGAGCTCATGAGCGCTTGGCGTTGCTCGCTCTGAAATAGCCCGAAGGGGTCCACATTGGGGAATCCTTGCTCAGTGATGGCAGGGATTCTCCACATTTGTTGGTGATGGGTCAACTGGGAAGATGTATGTAGATCGCCAACTCAACGTTGGTGTTGAGGCAATGGAAAACTTCCCCTTCAAAGATAGTTCGTGAGATCCTGTGACTATTGACAGACTGTGCCCAGTCAGAGTAGGTGGTTGAGTGAATGTACGATGCCCTCTATTCCGCAATATGATACTTAGTACCTGCTAACAAGTCTCCAGATCCATTCGCCTTCTCACATGCCAAATTAGAGACGTCTCGACTCAGAGAGCTACCATCAACGCAGCAAGCAATTGGTCTTATATCAAGGCAATCACCCTTGAAATGGCCCCTACAAACCTGCTCTCCGGCAAGACAGCCATCATCACAGGCGGGACAACAGGCAAGTCCTCCGGCGAGCCGTCGTAGCCGTTCACAGCAAGGAGGAGGCACCCATCTAACAACCAATCCAAGGCATCGGCCGAGCCATCTGCCTCGAGTTCCTCCGACAAGGCTGCAACGTCGCCGTCAACCACCTCGGCCTCGAAAAAGACCAGCCCCACCTGGACTCTCTCACCGCCGAAGCCGCGTCCATCAAATCCAACTCCTCCACCGCGGGCGCCTTCGCCCACCTCGCGGGCGACGTCACGGACCCCGCAACCGGCACCGCGCTCGTCGCCTTCGCCCTCTCGACCTTCAAAACCGGTCGACTGGACGTGTGCGTGTCCAATGCGGGCATCTGCACCTTCGCCGAGTTCCTCGACCTGCCCGCGGACCTGTACTCCAAGACCGTGCGCACGAACCTCGACGGCGCCTTCTACGTCGTGCAGGCCGCCGCACGGCAGATGGCCACGGGCCAGAGCCCCACCGGCGGCTCCATCATCGGCATCTCGTCCATCTCGGCGCTGGTCGGCGGCGGCGGGCAGACGCACTACACGCCGACCAAGGCGGGCATCCTGAGCCTGATGCAGAGCACCGCGGTGGCGCTGGGGCAGTTCGGCATCCGCTGCAACGCGCTGCTGCCGGGCACGATCCGCACGCAGCTGAACGACGAGGACCTCGCGGACGATAAGAAGCGCGAGTATATGGAGGGGCGCATCCCGCTGGGCCGCACGGGCGAGACGCGGGATCTGGCGGGCCCCGCGGTGTTTTTGGCGTGCGAGGAGCTGAGTGGGTATGTTACTGGTGCGCAGCTGTTGGTGGATGGGGGCGCTTTTGTGAATTTCCAGTGAGGCTCTTGAGTGGGGAGGAGGGGGGGGGGGAAGCTGAGGGCGTGGGGGGATGGATGGATGGATGGATGGATGGGAAGGGACGGAAAGACCTTGCTTTCCTCCGGCTGTTGCGCTTATCACGGCGGTGGCATCTGAATTGTGTCAGTGGTGTGGACGGTACTTCAGTAGAAGCTCTTACGGAGGATGGCAATATTGGCCCCCACCCACCTTTTGTTCACCAATCAGCAAATGCAAAAAAAGGGACACTTGTTACAGCCTTATCTTGGGGCGAAGTACGGTTATTGTACCGCAATATTGTGTTGGTTGTGTGGGGACAGACACTCACTCAACAGACCAAGAACACCCTCGTCTGTACCGCCTTTCTACTCGTCACTAGCAAACGTCTTTTTTCTCACCTCAGCCGCCTTCGGAGCCCCGATGGGATGCGGCTCACTCGACATGCTTACCCACGAACACCCTCGAGCACGATCACGGGGCCTTCTCGGGTCGCACTGGGAGGCAGTGACATGCGGTAAGCAGCCAAGACGCCTGCGTCTTTGTCGATAGGGCTGTTCAAGGTTCGTCACCACACACTTTGCAGCACAACGTTGCTTTTAGGCGTCCTTTGTTGGTCGACCATGTGGGGGGCTTTGTGGCCTTTCGCGGGCGAGGAGGATCACCGTTGGAATGCTGTGGGACTTCGGTTAAAGGTTGCATATCAGCTTGCTTGGTTGCTTGCTTGCTTGCTTGCACACTGATAATATCGTTGCTTGGTCCGTTGGATTCCCATCGGATATCTCCAACGTCGTTTTATTTTTTTATTTTGGTTGTCTCTTTTGTGAATATTGTTTGAAGCACCCAGCTGTCTGTCGATCATGGATCTTTCGGCGTTGCGTGATGTGTCAGTTTGCGGTGTAAGTACGGTTTTCTGACCCACGGCGAGGAGCAAGTGCTGACCAGAGACACGGAAACAAAGACGGACTGCCTCACAGAATGGTGCTCTCCGTTGACAGAATCATGTCTGTGCCCGAACACACACCCACGTATGACGCCGTGGGGCGACGACCTCGCGAACTGTCTATATAGCAATTGCACCTTTGCCGAGCAGATCAGTGCGTATCAGCCCAAGAACCGACATTAGCATGGAAGGGGTGCGGGCAATCTGTGTGTCTCGGACACTCTCACTGACGCACGTGGGCGAGCAGGCACTTGTGGCGCTACCTGGACAGCATGCAAAGTGCCTTTCTCCGAGATCTCGTTGGTGCCTCTGATCGTGGTAACTTTCATCGTACAACTGTGTGCCTACAGTATCCGAGTCTGGGCTGTGTCCCTCAGGGCCACGAAAATAGGCTATGATGATTTCGCCATCACCATCGCGTTCGTAAGTTCAATGCCTCTCCTGCTGCACCAAGAGATCATGAGGCCTGACGGTACCACCGTTCAGTTTTTTCTAGTATGCTTCGTACCAGTCGTGTCTCTCAGTAAGTGGCTCCGCCACACAATCGTCACCGCTCGGATTTTCCTGACCTACCCTCACAGTGGAACACTACGGCTTTTACGAAAACGTCTACACTGGTAATACCCATAACCTCGATAAATCCAGCATCTGCGTCTTCGTCTTCAAGTTCTTCTATGCCCTCTCCATGGGCTGGACCAAGATCGCCATCGTCTTCCTGTACTTCCGCATCCTCGAGGGCCGCAAGTCCCGCATCGTCCTATGGGCCACGCAGGCCGCGAACATGCTCGTCATGCTGTCATTTATCATCGCGCTGCCCAATGCTTGCAAGCCAATATCTACCTACTGGGCTTTCAGCTATGATGTGCCGAATTCCACCTGCAACGATCTGTGGGACTGGGGAGGGTATTATACGGGGTTTAACTTGGGGATGGATGTGTGGATTATTCTGGTACCGGTGTATACCATTACGAAGTTACAGATGGATAGGAAGGCGAAGTTGGGTGTCATTGCCATGTTTTGCTTGGGTTTTGCGTACGTCTTCCGGGGGATCTACGAGAGTTGGGTTGATGCTAATCTAGTTGTGCTTCAGGACCATGGTCATGACCGTAATGCGTTTCGTGCAGATGCGATGGAACGCATATACATTCCGTGAGTGTCGTCTTTCGTCTTCACCCTGACCCGGTGGACAGATTTGTGCTAACCGCGTATCACACTCAGTTGCCGACGATCTCAAGAAGGGAGTGCTCTGGTCCGTTCTGGAGCCGACGACAGCCTTTGTCGTGTAAGTAATCTTCTATTCATCTCCTTCGTTTCCCTCACATCAGAGCATCGCATAATTGGAGAAAGCGCATTACAATATGGCCGACGCTAACTCTCGACCCAGAGCGTGCATGCCGTCAATACGTCTAGTGCTCCGTTCACAACTCCCCACGATTCTGTCAAAGTCCCGCATGAGCTTCCGCAGGAGCTTCCACAGGAGCTTCCGCCCAAAATCGGAAAGCACACAGGATCCTAACAGCTCTAGCAGCCGTAGTGGAGGTGGGTACCGCCGCACGGACAGTGTTGGTCAAGGCAATTTGTTCAACTCGCACAGTGCCATGTTCGAGCTCAGTCCGACAAAGTCGGCGTATGCCCCAGAGGAGACTGAGGTGCCGTCGCGTTGGATATGAATGAGGAAGAGGGGAAGAGAGAGGTGTGGAGAGAGAGGTGTGGAGAGAGAGGTGTTCGGGACGTTCCAGCTTGCAGGAAACTGCCAGCTCGTCGTACGGGCGTGGGAAATGCAGATAGACGGAAGAATCATTTCAAATAATAGACTCCCATGCTTCTCTTTACTTGGACAAATGGACAATGCGTCTCTCTCTCTCCGAATATTACCTAGGTGGTAGTGCCTTTGCAGGAGGGCCAATCCTACCTGTGACCCAATCGTACTGGAACGTATTCACTTACTACGCCGGGTGTGCTCATTTGCCATGGTCCGCTGAGTTGCTCTCATTTTCTGATCAGAATGGGCGGGAAAAAAGTATTAACGACCCAAGCCTGTCAAGAGGGAGTCAAATCAGTGGCGTGCGCTCGCTTTGACTCCCTCTCGACAAGCATGATTCCAGGTGACTATCACTCACGATACAGGACTTACCTTCTCGATCTTCATATGAATCTTTTGAAACCACTCAGTCAATATCAAGAGAAGTATAAAGCTAGGCTCTTCCCACGGTGCAACCCACCCACACTCACACAAACCCAAATCTCACACTCGCATCTGTAAATATCCCCCCCCCCCTTCCCCCATATACCATAACTACACCACAGAACTGCACAAAATGAACGGCGGGCACACAGCAACAAGAGACACAAGTACCTGCGATTGGCTGTGATCTGCGTGAGTGTCTGCATAGTCGTCTGTACAAAATCCGCCTTTTGCATTCTATTTTGCTCTATTTTTCTGCATGCAATGTCAAGATAACTACGAGAGAAGTGTAAATTGCGACCAACCCGCTGGTCCACCAGTCCAACATCTGTGAAATTCCCTCTCTCCCCTTACGAAGAGGGCGCATAGTTAGCCAGAATGCTCTTGTACGCAGTATACCCCGTACCAGCATCAGGCTCCATGCTGTAGATGTAGTCCGCCCACCACGGCCCCGCGCCCCACCACAGCGCGCCCATCCACACATCGCTGTTCTCCGCCAGGTACGCCAGCATGCCCTCCACGGCCGTCTCGCAGTCCGCGTTCGCGCCGCCGGCAAACTCGCCAATGATCCCGATCTTGCCGTTGTCCTTCAGCCACGCCGTCGCGGCCTCGACGCGCTCCTGGCCGATGGTCGTCGACACGCACGTCTCGGACGTGCCCGACCCGTCGCTGTCGAGGTACTGGTGCATCTCGTACACCAGCAAGTTGTCAACAGTGTCGGTGAGCCCGCCCATGTTGTCCGAGTTGCCGCTCGTCGTCCACGTCCACGCGCCCGTGTAGCTCGTGCCCTCGACAAAGACGTACTGGCTCGTCGCGCCCGCGCCGCGCACGCCGTCGATGCACGCCTGCATGAGCTCGGCGGTCTGCGTGTCGGTGCTCATGTCGTGCGGCTCGTTGTTGCAGTCGAACACGACATTCGCGTTGTCCGCGAACGCGCCCGCGACGTTGGCCCAGAACGCGCCGAAGTCGGCCGTGCTCGCGATGATGCTGCCGTCGTAGCGCGCGTAGTTGTGCGGGTCCAGGATCGCGTAGCCGCCCGCCGCGGTGACGAAGTCGACGACGGCCGTCAGGTTCGCGAGGTACGCCGCGTCGAGCGCGGCCGTCATGGTGCCCTGCGCGAGGCGCTCCATGAGGAAGGGGATGCGGAAGGCGTTCATGCCCAGGTCCATGAGCGTCTGGATGGCCGCCGTGTCCGGGAAGATGTAGTCGGTGCCGTAGACGCCGGGGACGTTGGTGGTGCCGAACTCGGCGCCGGACTCGGAGGCGCCGAAGAACTTGAAGCCGTTGGCGCTGCTGTTGCTGCTGCTGCTGCTGGTCGACGAGCTCGTGGCAGACGCCGCAGCGGCGACGTTGGTCGTGGCGGCCACCGCCACGGGGGCGGCGCTCGAGGCGCTGGAGACGACGACTACGCTGGAGGAGGCTGCTGCGACCTGGGTGGCAGTGGTGCTGGACGGCAGAGTCGTCTCGGTGGGCAGGGCGAGGGCAGAGCTGCCGGAGGGCTTGTTGTCGCCCCCCTTGCAGTCTCTGCGCTGGGCTCCCGGAGCCGCGAGGGCAGAGGCCGCGAAACCAGCCGCGAGGAAGGAAGAAGAGACACGCATAACGAGTGAGCGTGGTCGAAAGTTTTGTAGGAAATGAATGAGTGAATGACTGTGGTGACCTGGGGAGCAGAATCAGAGAGAAAAGAGCCAAGAAAATGCAGAGGAAGACTTAGATATACTTCACACTGGATGTGCCATCAGGTCCACTCAAAGTCGCCTGTCAAGGAGGAAATCTCGCCACGTCTGGCGTCAACAGAAACCCCTTCATCTTCCGCAGAGGATGTTTTTTCCATATAACGCTGTCTAAATGGCGGATAATTCAGGAGTGGCCCCCAAACTCTCACCACCGTCTCCTATATTATCCCGTCAGCCAATTTCGAAACTATACAAAAAACATGCCATTGGATGAGTGGCGTCTACTTGAAACAAGTGTTGGATGGCCACGATGTCCAAAGTGGATGCATTTGCCATTAGCTTACCCACACCGGCGACAACGCTCCATCCTCGCTTAGGAGGAGAATTTGGAGCCGAGAAGGCTTGATTTACGGGAGCCAGGGGGGGTTTGACGTGCCGCGGTTCCGTTGGTGGCCCCGGGGCGATGGGAATCTAGACCGTGCAGGAGGCATGCAGTGGACCGAGTGATGTCAGTCAATCTCGACCATCTGCATAAGTAAGTAATTACCACACTAGCTCGCAGGTATGGACAAGAAGCTCCTTAGCTTTCAGATTCACTACCACGTGGCATAAAATCATGGGACGGGATACTGTAGGGGCAGTATTTGTGAAATAATGTGGGAGGGGGGGGGGGAAGCTTACTCAGCTGTGAAAATATGGCTCCCTTGTCGGAAAGGCAAGAGGGCCTGACTAAATACAATCATTATTTCCTGTCACAGGTACTCATACATATCTCTCCCTGTCCTTCAAATGAATTTCAATTGCCCTTAAAATGCAGGGGTATAATCATTAGCAACAGCCTTCCTTGGGCTTAGGTCTTGGCTCTGATACCAGGTTCTCAGCCTTGCCTTGGCTCCAGCCTTGTCTCATTCAACCACCTCAGCCTCGCCCTACCTTGCCAAATAGGCGTCTTTCCCCATTAGTTCCAATTTAGTGAACCCTTCACATCTCGCAACTTATAATCTCTTCCACATTTCATGACTCAGCATACATTCACGCTGTCTCATGTCCTTCTCCATTCCCAGTCATGGCCTGGTCTTGCGCACCTTCAGCTTCCTTTGTCTTGGCAGGCGCGTCCTCCTTTAGCTTTTTCCCCGTCCCCAGCATAAGCGACCTAAAGTCTGCATTGCTCTTCATCACCGGCGCAGCTTTCGGCGCATCACCGCTCCCGCCATTCGCCTCAGCCTTGCTCGCTTTGTTGATCGACCCAGAGAACCCCAGCCCGGCATGCGCTCTGCCTCCCTTGGGCTTGCCGCCCAGCACCGGCCGGCGGACCATCGTCGAGGGTGGGGCCATCATGGACGTCCCTGCGCTCTTCGCGCCGCCAGCCTTTTTGCCTGCTGGCGCCGAGGCAGCTGCTGGCGGGGGCTTCTTGTCGATGCGATCGATGCGCGTCTCGCTCTTCTCGTGGAACAGCGCGCCCACAGACCCCGTCTTGAGCTTTCGCCCGTCAATCTCCGCGCCGTCGAGCGAGAGCTGCGCCTTGCCTGCCGCGGCTGCGTCAGCGTACTCGAGAATCGCACCGCCGTGATCGTGGCGCAGCGTCAATTTGGTCAGAACCCCGTGAGGCGCCACCAGCGCGCGGACGCGGGCATCGTTCACGGTGTCGGGGAGGCCCATGAGCGCAAAGGTACTCTTCGCCTCCGCGCGCTTGGGCTTGTCCGCTCCGCCGCCTCGATCTGGCATGGCTTCGTCGCCTTCCTCGTCACGGCTGCCACTCGGTCCCGGAGACGGTGACGTCGATGGGCCGGCGTGTGCGACCGGCTTGAAGTTTGTGGGCTTCGACTTCTCGACTTTGAGGATTTGATTCCGGAAGACAGTCTTGTCCAAGTCGGGAATCGCAGCGTCGGCCTGCTCTTTCGTCGAAAGCGCCACGAATGCCGTGCCCCGGCTTCTGCCAGCCTTGTTTCTCACAATACGGACACGTTCCACGGTGCCATACTTTTCGAATATGGTCTTGACGTCCTCTTCAGAAGCGTCGAAGTGGAGACCAGTGACGTGAAGCTCGCGGCCTTCCTCGATGGCACCATCTCGCGTTTTCTTCTCTCCAGGATTGGAGATCTTCGCCTCTAACTTATACTTCCCTTCCAGCATCTTGCCGTCGAGCTGTGTCGCGTTGGCTGCTGCCTCGGCAGTCCGGAAGGATATGTAGCAGAATCGACGATGCACGTTGTACCTGAGACTGGGCATTCGGATCGAGAAGATCTCGCCACAGTCCTTGAACACATCCCGTATGTACTGCTCGTCAGCTTCTGGGGGATAATTGGTCACGAAAATAGTGAGCCCGGTCGCCGGTGTCACTGTGATTTGACTTTGCCCAAAGTACTTGCCATCCTTCAGAAGAGCAGATTGGGCTTCATCGGGATGATCGAATTCAATGAGAGCAACTGCAGACTTGCCGTCTTTCTCCACGTGGTATATGAAATTCTTCATGTGGCCGTAGTCGCGGAAGTACTGTCGAATCTTCGTTTGTGTGGCGTCAGCGGGCAAGTTCGAAACGTAGATGGATGTGTTTTCCCTGTCGCGCTTAAGGCGTTGTTGTTCAGCTGCCGACTCTGATTTGGCTCGTTTGCTCGAATTCTCGGCAGCCTCACCAGCATCATCGTCTCGCATTCTCTTCTTGGAGGACGTCTCGTTTGTGTCTGGGCCGGCCTCGGACGCAGGAGTCACCTGCGCTTGCGCCTGGTATTGCGCCATCTGCGCCGAGTACGCGGCAGCCTGCTCTTCGTCTCTACGCCGTTTCACCGCCTTGATACCTTTGTGGATGCTGTCGCTTGCGCGTCGCACGGTTTCGGGTGATTCGTAGTCGTTGCAGTGCTGCAAGTAGACCTCGAATACCTTCTCGGGCCAGTCGAGCGACGTGCGTTTTACAGCGCGAGCGAGAACAGCGGTGGCCAAACTTGGTATCCGCGAGTATTTGGAGGCCATGGCGCCCGGGGTTGGACTACGACCATTTGTGTTGTCATTTCGGCCCTTGTGTGTTGAAAAGATAGACATCTCCCACATGTAGAAAGACAGCCAGAAGTTGTAGCTGTCTGCGTAGATGGCCTTCTTGGATAACTCGCTCCAATATCGGCGGGCCTGCTCAACAGTGTCCTTCCTCTCGGTGAGATACTGTATGAGAATACGCTCGAGACGGTAGTTCGGATCGCCCTTGTACTCGTCTTTGTAGAGACGCGTGCCCCAGACCTGGACGTCTTCTAAGGCTGCCGTCAGTCCAATTTCGGCCACACCAGAATCCTCATATGTCGCGTTGGGGTGCATAGCGCGCCGCTTGAGAAAGCCACACCATGCTGCATACATGTCGATGACACCGGCCATCCCATCCCTGTCGAGTTGACCGCTGGAAGTAGCAGCGTGCTTAATTCGCTCGATGTTATCGAATGACAGACCAGCTTCTTCGGCTGCCAGAATGTACCGCGCCCAGAGCGTGCCAGTCCAGGTGCAGTGGGACACGGCATGCTGCAGGGTGTTGAGCAAGTTCGGAAGGATGCGCGGCAAGTCGGGCGTGCTGGCGTGTCCGTCGCTGGCGACGGTGTAAAGCGACGAGATCCAGACGACGTAGTCAGTCCAAACGGTATCGTCCCTGGCACAAATGCCGGTGAGAGCACGGGAGTACAGACCCAGGCAGATTTCAACCAACAGACCCTGATTATTCAGATCCTTCCGATTCTGTCTCATCTCCCACTCGATGTACTCCAACAAGACGGCCTTTTCTTCGTCCTTGTTACCGTCGGCTTGCGCCCTGCTGAGTTTCAGCTCAAACGGCTCCCGGTCGTCCCATATCTTCCTGACATCCCGAGACAGCGCGGTCATCTCCTGCATCGTTGCTTCGTAGGTCGCTCGGCTGTACTCGGACAGGAAGGTGGAGAACATCTGAGAGGTGTCGTCCCAGGTCTTGTGGGGTGTGACGAGACGGTTGCGGAAGAGATGCGTAATGCGCCGGACGCCTTCGTTAGTTCGCGATGTCGACAACAACTCCATCTCGAGGCCGATCCACTTGTTCCACAGCTCGTGACTATCGTTCAATCGGTACCTGGTAGCCTCGTACCCTTGTTGCCAAAGGCTGAGCGAGGCATCAAGAGAGAAGGCTTCGCGACCAACGGCCTTCTCTTCTGGGGAGAAGCCTTGGCCATTGGTGTTGTGCGGGTTGCACTCGAGGTAGAGGTTCCAGAAGTATTCACAGTATGCCTTCCACAACCTGATGCTGCCAGTCTCGGCGTTTATGGCCTGTTTATAGCGCTCGATAATGTCGACGCAACTGCCCAGATCCTTCCCCTTGGTGCGAACCTCCTCCTCAATCAGGCTGAGCCAGGCGTCTTCCCCGACGGGAGGCGCGTTGTTGGCCATGATGGCGCGGATGTAGAAGGAATGGCTCGTACCAAGGCCTAACGTTGGTCGAGACGTAGTGACGGTGGGCGTCTTGTCGCGACGGGCCGAAGTATATGTGTGTGGGTGTAGTTTTCAAGGAACGTGGAAATGAGCGTCAGCCGACGACCTTGTCGGACCAGTTCCACTTACCCAGGCCTGAGAGCCGGCGCGCCAACGGAAGGGTCGGAGTGGAAGTGTGTGGAGGGCTGTTGACTTTGGAAAGATCGAAGTTATCGAGTAGCCTGCTATGGTCGCACTCGAAGCGACGGCCGCGCTCGTCAGATCAGTGGCGTGGTGCGTCGGGCGGCCAAACTTGTTCGTCCCCGTCGTCGCGAAAGGAAAATAGAGATGGAGATGGTTGCACCCGTAGCACCATCTGATAAGGACGGACAAAGTGATCGCCCTTGGACGGTGGCAAGCAGTGAGAATTGACTGGGAGCTTGGCACAATGAGCAGTGCGCGCACAGCAGGAGACGTTTCCGAGCGAGAGGCTGAAAAATTCGCGGTGGACAAAGTGGTAAGCTTGCAGAACACGACAGAGCATCTACGCGAATCCGACGAGAAGTGGTTCCTCGCTTCTGCCTGCAGTGCCTGGAACCCAGTGGTGTCTGGTGGTTCTGCGCTCCACTGGCGGCTGGGCGGGCAGGCGGTTTACCGGATCACCTTAGGGGTCCACTAGCTCACTGTACTATTACGCGCTAGTGGATAGAGCCGCACTGTGTTACGGAAGGACCGAAGTACCTAGGTCGGTCGGTATGTGAGTCCGTATTTCCAGTCAAGCGTTCTCGGTCGAGTTGTTGATATTTATCACGAAAGTATCGTCCTTCGCAAAGAAGCCCAGCAGTGAAGCACTTACTACACTGTGCTTCTGCATACCTAGGTAGTGTCAACAGTGATCACCGACCTGACTGACTCGAGCCTGTCACCAAACAGCCTTGGAACCTTGAAGCTCTCCCAGTGCCGAGGTTAAGCCGTGGACCCTTTGATGATGACGTCACTGTGAACCTTCGGATTACCTATCAGCCCATTTTGGAATTCCAGCACGGTCCGTGAACGCCGAAGTACAATGCATGGCACTAAGTAGTAAATTTGTGGTGCCATGTTGAAGGTGAAACTGCACGCTTGCTTTGCATACGAAGTGACTTGTCACGCGGACCGACAATCTTGGCCTCGGGAGGTCAAAAACCTATCTACCTAGGTATCTACCAATCTATTCCTTCAGATGTTCCGCCGTTACTCCGTCCCAGCTGTTAAAACTTACCTATATTACAGCCAACAGGAACATCAGATGCCGTACCCTCCGGATCTGTGCCTGGAGATAGCCTGGAGATAACGACACTCCATTTCTGGAATCCCGTGTTTCATCGCCCGCATGATCGAGGAACACTTCAGGAAACACTTCTAGAACGATCCTCGCCAAACATTCCATAGCATAGCGCCGACGTGGAAGCGACATCGGCGCGCTGGTGCTAATTGGTCTAGGGTACGGTGTTATGCTCAAGCATTATGTGCAGTGAATTCTAATCCCCACGGGTAATTATTCTACAAAGTAGTGAGAAACGTCCTCGACCTTTCTCTCATTGGTTTTGATGTTGGGAGCAATAAGCACATCATAAGGTATCATAATGAGGCTTCGCTGAGGCTCACTGATTCAGACGCTACTATTATAACGGCGCCTTCTATAGGTGACAGCAGACAGCCTCGTCTAAGTGCGCTCAGCCTTGCCAACTTTCCGGACTTGCCAAAGTCACAGGACATTCCACTCCCAGGGCGAACTTCCTGGGACTTCAAGGGAGACGAGAATCTTTGGGCATTTGATGCTCAGATATCAACTTTGCATCGTTCATATACATTTGGTATGTCTAATATTTTCACGATAAGGTGCACATTCTTATCGCCGATCTAGAGAGTGCCCAGAGGCAACACGGTGCCGTCCGCCTGCAAGATACCCTCCGCGCTCTCAGAAGCCGTCACATCAGCAGTGACATCGATACTAATCTGCAACTACGCTAAGATGCCATCGCTAATATCATCCGTCAGGTACATGTACTTGATGTACGGATCCGACCCCTCGTCCGCCTGGTTCGGCGCTCACGTATCATCCGCATTGCTCGTCACCGCCTGCGTGTTCGTGCTGTACGGGAACACGGCCTCGACCGCGCTGCGCAGGTCCTCGTCGAAGAAGATCTGCCCGATGTGGTTGACGACGCCGCCCTGGTACGTGTTGTTCGGCAGCACGGTGTAGTTATGCGTGACGATGGTGTGCTGGTGCACCGCGCGCCCGCCGTAGTGGCCCGGGAAGTTGGTGTCGAAGGCCGCGACGCCGTCGGCGTCGGCCGGCTGCACGCCGCGGTTGTAGTTCTCGGACAGCGAGCCCAGGTTGGCCGACACCATCTTGCTGCCCTCGAAGACGACGCCCGAGTACACGCCGGTTGCGTTGGCGCCCCAGGTGTCGATCATGAGGTCGGGGACGAGCTCGCAGGTGTTGACGTTGACGAACTTGAGGTGGGATGTTAGCATTGTGGGTTTTTATTTTTATCTTTTTTTGGTTACAGAAGGCAAAGGATCTTCATGACTTACCTGCAGCTCCAAGTGCATAGACACACCGACATACCCATCCTTAAGATTACTGCGGATCAACTCGCCCTCAATCCAATACGGCCCGATCGTCGTCTCGGGCGTCAGAAAGCACGACGAGTTCGTCCCGAACAGTGCATCCACAGACATGTCCGCCAGCAAGCTCGTGTAGTTGTGGTTGACCTCGCCCCACGCCGCAGCGCCTTGGCCTTTTCCATGCGGCGCACCACGGCGCGCTCGCGGAGGGCGCGCGCGGCGGCGCCATCGGCGCACTTGGCGAGGGAGCGCTTGTGGGCGGCCGCGAGGGACTTGCTGAGCTCGATCTCACGCTTGACGGTGGCGGGGTCGTGGATCTCGCCCGGGTGGGCGGTCACGATGCCGGACGAGGCGGCCATGAGCAAGCTGATGGCGGTGAAGGAGACCATTTTTCGAAAGCGGAGGTTGGACTTGAATGAGAGAATGTGAACGCTTCAAATGTGGTTGAATGAGAGTTGTCCTTCGGTAAAAAGTGGCGCTGTTGTGGTGGTGGATGGAGTAGCAAGCTGGAGATTAGCACTCAAGCTGAGAACACACGCTTCTTATGAGGAATATGTCTACGACTATGTTTCCCCTTTCAGAAATCCATCCTACTCCAGAAGCGCTATCCGCGAGGCACATTACGTGGTAGTCTACGTGATCGCATATCCCACGAACGGAGTGTGGGCGTCGTGGCAGCTCAGCCCTGCTGCGCGATTCGCCCTCCACTATTGGACATAGTCGAGGCGTTCGTGATTTAGGAAAACCAGAACCCACAAGTTTTGTGGGGAAAGAAAACGGCAAAGCCGCGTGTCCATCTTCGAGGACGTCGTTGAGATTTGAAACAGTGGCTCACAAGAGGGTCCAGCCACAGCGGCTGTCCGGGGTCACCGGCCCACCCCCACAAGCAGAGGGAGCATGGTCCACACCATATGCACAATGGTTTGGCCCCTTATTAAAGCATATGACTCAAACTGCGGTATGTTCCACTTCCTGTCCATCACGAAGACGAAGGCGGCGTGGATGGAAGTTTGTGTCTGCGTCCTGAGTAACATTTCAAGCCAATGTAGGTACAAGTACACAACACACTGGTTTCAAACTGCGAATCTCTCATGGGGGAAGACGACCGACTGATAAGAGTGTTGCTCTAAAATCTCAATATAGCCTATAGAGACCAAGGCAAGACGGAAAGTGGAAAGACTCATATCCAATTACCATTCCAAGCTGTGGGCCCGATATCAGAAGGCCTCACACCCGCGACATTAGTGTCCAAGTCGTCATTATCCTCCTCCACAGTATGAAGTCCACTCGGTGTTTTCTGGGTATCAAACTGAGTCTCATTGCCAGAAACCAACCCAGTCAGCATCGTCGAGCCCTGACGAGAGCCCCGACCATTCCCTGCATATTGCCCGGTCCAGCGGACGTCCTTAAAGCTGATCGACGCAGACTGCGGTGTTCCAACAGGCGTCATGCTCGGCACACTCCAGTGACTCGTTGGTACAGCAGCTGGTATATCCGGCTGGTTGTGCGCTTTGATCATATGCTGGCGGAGATTATCGGTCCTCCCACCAGCAATGACAGTATCGCAACCGGGCCATGTGCACGGAATCTCTTGACCGGGCAGATGCGTCTTGATGTGCCTCTCCATGTGCGCATTCCAGTTCTTCCTCCGCTTGGGCTTGTATTCACAGTAAGGGCACACCTCACGATGCCCGATAATTTCTGTCCCCGGCGGAATGCTGTCTTCCATCGTCGCTTCGGTGCCTGGGCTTACAACACTCAGTTTTTCGGGCCTTCCTGGAAAGGCAAACATCCGTCTCAAAGTCCCCGAAGCTTCGGAGGAGCTGACGTTTGTCGACGATTTGGTGGGACTCGAAGTGTTTACAGACGTGCGGCCAGTCGACGCGGAGCTCGCGCTGCTCAACAAGCCCCAGATGCTGCTGCTGCTGCTTTGCGTGCTCGTTGCCGATGGAGCTGAGATCGTTGAGACGGGCGTGGCGAGCTGTCTGTTCATCGTCGGTGTCGAAGCCCCGTTTTGTGCGCCGTATGCATGCTGGTGGGCGGGCGCAGGTTGTGTCACCACACTGAGGCCTGCAGCACTGGGTCCTGCGGGCCGCACCATGGCCCCTGTGGGTTCGGTCTGGGCTGAGCCTGCAAGGTTGATCTGGCCGTATTGGATGTAGTCGGCGGCCGTGAACCATTGTTCATCCTCCCCGGTATTATCTGTCTGGAGGGAATCTCGCCCGTCGAGGCTTGGTGCCAGGCTGTATCCTGAGCCATACCTTAATCTCGGATCCAGCACGACAGTAGCGTCCTGGGATTGGTAACCGTGCATGAGATTCGAACGAGTCTGCTTCTGGATTTGCGAGTCCGCAGGTGAAATGCCGTACACCGTCAAATCCTGAGGGCTCCAAGGATATATGGGTGGGTTCCTTGCAGACGCTCGCAGCGAAGGGGCGCTGGCAATCAGGCTTCCGGAGCTATATCGTGATGTACCATACAGCTCGGCTGCTTGTGGCGGTAGCGTAGGCGCAGCTAGCTCTGCAGGTGGCTGTTTGTGCCATGACTGCTGCAGAGGGCGCGGTGTCACTTCCGATTCAGGGCTGCGTGCTAGGGATTGCCTGTAATAATCCGCAACCATGGAGTCCAGCTCTGCCACGTGAAAGTACTCCTCTGGATCTGCGAACAGATCCATGTTCAAGAGGGCATCATCACCCGTCGCCAGGCTCTTGAGCCTATCTTCGACTCTGCCTCGCTTAGCATCCGGGAAGTCAAGCGAGGAGGCTCCGTTGTGGTGCCGCTTCCTCGCTCCAGCAGAAAGCCTCCTCAGTACCTGACGCACCGGACTCATCAGAGGCTTTTCTACATGATGCGAGGGCTGGCACTTTTGGCAGCTGACGTCGCCACTGGATGTCTCGGCACACAGAAATAGGTGGTTGATGTAGCTCCACGGCGTCTTGAGCATCTTGTCGCACTTCCGCATGGGGCATTTTCGCTCGTCAAAGGGCGACTGCGGCTCTGTCAGACTTTGACCGTAGGTCGTCAAGAGTGGCATAATTGAGGCGAGCACGACGCCTGCTGCTATGAAGTCTTGGGTGACTGGATGCTTGAACCTGTTCTATCGTCAATGACTGCCACAACCGCGGTGGGGCTCCTCACTGGTCGATAAACTCACGGGCAGGAACTTCCCGTGGCTGCGTCGGTGGCCAAGTCCGGTAGGCCGGGCTTCACTGAGGCGGGTGCTGTTTTACTCATGATATTGGTGACTTTCGACATATCGGCATGGGAGCTGTTGCTTACTCAGACCTTTCATGACCGATTGACCTCGTGAGAATCCCGGAGTGGCAAACGAGCTCCCGGCTTCATTATAAGTCTTGTTCGTCCACGACAGAGAAGATCGCGCTGTGCGTGAACCCTAGAAATCGCACAGAAGGCTACGAGTCTCGCCACCGCGCATCGTCGTATTCCTCGCAGGAAGTGCAATGAGTCTTCCTGCATTTTCTGCAGGAAGAATAACCGCCTGGAGAGTCGCACGCATTACTCCGCCAGTAGCATGTCTTGGGCATCCTGAAAATCCTCAGCACCCTACCGACAGAGAGACCCATGATGCGAATTTCACACCGAGCCATGGCATTGTCTCCTGATGGAACGTTGTTTGGACATTTTCCAGAGCCTCCGGAGGGTCCCGAGGACCCCTAGAGCGGGTGAGATTCGGATGCCATTCGTCCGTGTGAAAGCAGAACGAGGCTGCAAAGCAGTGGTCACTTCGTCAGGGCGTAGATTGTGGATGCCCTAGTCATTCACGTGTTTTTATACATCCCAATGTGGCAAGGCAAGCCGAATATCTTGGCTGTGCCCCAGGAAGAAGTGTTTTCGTTTATCTCGGGCTCCCTAAGGATGCTGGTGGTTTGAGGTGCCTGCTTGAGCCCTGCAGCATCTAGCGTGGGCGCAGAGGATGTGTTATTAGTTGTCGTCGCTCGAAGGGAGCCTCCTTCTATTCAAAGCAGGAGAACAGCAGGGACACCAGCTTCTCAGCACGTTTCAAAATGCGTCATCTGGGGTCTTTCTCGATGTGAAAATGTAGGGTGCTATAAGTTAGTCTGTCCGAAGTCGGTAACAGCATACCTGGGCACTTGCGGAGACATTCTTGCCCGAGGCGAAGGAGTGGAGAGCGCCGGCCAGGCATGCTACGGGACACACCTTCCCAGCGGCCTCGAGACGAAGAGTATAAGGGAAGAGATGGGTCCCCAAACAGAGCCAGAGTCATCTACTCCTATATATGCGTTTTGTTTGCCATCGATGTATCACTGCTCACGGCTTACCGCATGGTCTGCAGTGTAAAATTAGCATCGAGCCGGTGACCCAACGCCCATGTCGGCGCCAGTAGATTCCCTGCAAGGCGAAAAGTTGGCCACAAAGTTCGTCTTGCTAACGAGTCAACGAGGCTGTGGCTATTTCTCGAGGAACATTTTGAATTCTGACTATTCATCTCTTTCAAGTAGCCATGCCCACCCGATCCCCTGGACGGAAGCCATGCCGCCCCTCTAGACTTCGGCTGGGCGACGGAGGGCTACGAGCGAGCCGGCGGTGGGCGGACGGGAGACCGTGGGCGTGCTTTTGCGTGATGTCGGCAAGGTCGTATCTGGCGCCGAGGTCGATCTGGATCTCTATCAGAATAGACAATGTGAGGTAGACAGAGACGCATACTGTTGGTGAGGTCCCGCCCGCGTGTGGCGAAGAGTGAAGAACATCACCCACTTACGAAGCCATCTGCAAACAAATCACAGACAGAGACGAGAGCCGAGAACGGCAGACTGTGTCGTAAAAAATGGTATTGTGATAATAGAGAAATAGTGGTATCATCCAAGCTTCATCCCTCTCCGCACTGGACCTAGCCAGGTCTCCAGCACGCTTTTCACCTGTCTCAAAAGGTCCAAACAACGCCAGCAAGACGTCTGTCTCAAGGTGCCTGCCTTCTCTTTACCGAGACATCCCCGGCGTTCAAATCGCAAACTACCGAGTCCTGTTTCTTGCTCGTATTTTACCCAAGTTCCTCTGTGACCGTGTTGGCCCAAGTCCCTTCCAGTGAGTGTGGACAACAGACAAACAGTCAATGAATGCCGGTCGACCTTGACCCTGTCGACGTTTCTATTTCGAACCGTGCAACTATATCTTCGCATATCGTCTATTGTTTTTTGTAGTTTCTTTTCTTTGTCTTTCTTGTGTCTCATAACCGGCCGTGTCAAAAGTGGAAGAAGAAAAGACCCGAGAATTAAAGTCCGGTCAGCCGACCATGACACCCATGGCAAGGCCATCGTCAGGAATGAGGCCATCATCCGCGATGACGACCTTGTCGCTAACGGCGCCCTTGACCTTGAAAGCCAGCGAATCGGGCAGGATAAGACCTTCCTCGATACCCTTGCGGCGCTCCATCTCGCGGCGGATGCCATGGTTTACAGCATCAAGTACGTTGGTAACCGTCGCGCGGGGCTTGTATGCAGGCTCGGTGCCGTCTTGGTACACACCCGTTTTGACGAGGACGGAGTACCACTCCTCCTCGCTCTTGGCGTCCATGGCGTTCGTACCGCGGATGTCGCTCTCGGGGGTGTCGCCAACAAAGTAGACGGTGCGCGGCGGCTTTGCGTCGCTGAGACCGTGCTGTTGCGCGCGCCATTGCTGTAGAAGGCGCGTGGCGAACTCAAACGTCGACACCTGCGGCTTGCCGAACGCGTGCGTCTTCAGCGTCTTGCCGCCCGTGATGTTGGAGAAAGTCGACTCGACAATCTGGCGTAGCGCACCCATGCCGAGACGTGGGTGCTCGTGACCCGCAGACCAGACGACGTCGTTGTGGCTGAAGTAGATTGGTGGGGACTCGGTGAATGTCTCGGAGCGCGTCTCGAGGCGTCCGCCCTTGGAGCAGGCGATGTCGAGGATGATCTGGAGGTCCGATGCCCAGTCGCGGGAGTCGGCGAAGACAAAGATGGCCTCGATAACGATGTCACTGAGGTTACCGCGCTCGAGGAGGTTGCGGGAGTTCTTGTGGTCCAGCTCTGAGAGCTTGCGGAAAGGGGCGGTGTGGTGGTTTGCCTTGAGGATATCGCCGGGTGTGATGACATCCTTGAAGCCATAGGTCTCGGCAACCTGGCGGCACTTCTCACCCTCACCACCGACGACGAGAACGGTGCGGTATTTGTTGGCCATTTCCCTCATGGGCGTGTGGCCGCAGATGAACTGGCCAGGGCTAACCTCAAGCTCCAGTTGTGAAGTGAGGTCGCGGCAGCGCTCCTCTTCTGACTTGCCGCCGCCATTGGTGAGGAAAATGTAAGGTCTGCACATAACATCAGTAAGTAATTACAATACTATGTTATTAACAGGTCGGAAACCTACACTCGAACGCCATACTCATTCTCTCCATTGAGTACCTTCATGGCCTCGATGGCCTCCGGGATGACATCACCACCTCGGATAAGCACGCCGTCGATATCAAAGGCATATGCAAAGTCGTCGGCCACCGTCTGGTTGTCAATTGGTGAGACAGGTCTGGTGATAGGCGTGGCAGCGGCTGATGGTGTGGAATCACCAGAGTCGGTGAGTGTTGGCACTTCCGACTCGGACCCGGGCGAGGGCTTCTCGTCAAGGTCTCCGAGGTCCTTGATTTCCTTGTTGACCTGCTTGTTGACCTGGTTGCGGGCGAAAGTGAAGGTTTCAGCAAAGCTTGAAGCCGACTTCGACCGCAAAGGCGCGCCGGGTCGCTTGGGTGCGGAAGACATGATGTGTGAGAGGGTGGTGTAGTGGTATTTTGGTAGAGGTGGAAAAGAAGTCTATAAAGCGGGCGTTGGGACACTTGGGTTTGAGTGAAGAAGGGCGCAGAAGAGAAGACGCACGAGCACAACCCGATGAACGTTGAACAAAAATCTGGGGAAGATAGTATCTAGAAGCCAAGCTGGAAACGCAAGAATACTTATAATCTCTGACCCAGACTGACATAACCAGTGCCAACAGGGAATTATGAGCAATGTGGATGCATCAACAACACAGTGTCTGGGGTACAGGAGGCGCCTGAGTGACGCTTGGGGGATCCAGATAATTTGTGGATACCAGGGGCCGACCATCAGGATGATCTTGGAAGACCAGGAGAGACCCGACATCTGTTCCTTGAGGCCATATACCCGCGGCCATGTTACACTGGGGTGATTGGTACTTGCAGTAAATCGACTAGGAAGTGGTGTGTATCCACCGCGCGCGCCGTGGTTGCTCCGTCGAGTCTGACAAACGGGATGATGCCATGACAAAAATTGTGACCACCGATTGACTGTATTCGGTCCCTTTTATTCCCCTGATGACGAGGATTAGCCAATGTGTACGCTAACGTCAGGCGAAATAAGCAAAGAACATGAAGACCCCAGTATTTGGCATTTGACATCTAGGGTACCTCTCGATGGCCCAAGATAAGCATTGGCCTCACTCCATACGGAGGTTGCGACAAAAAAAAATGTGGCTCGACTCAGATGTCTTGGGGGATCTTCAACGCGGTGCAGCAAGAAATTATTTTTGGGGTTAGTGCGGCTGAATCAACCCATCGGACCCTGTACCTACAAGGTAGTGTTTGAAGATAGCTACTAGCCTCTGCTAGTAGAACTAGTGAATTTGGAGTACTGTAGTCGCTGGCAGTTGCTCGAGTTGCAGTCATGGTTCGCATACAGACGGCTAGAAGAAAGTAATGGTGACGATCACCCACCATTTCGAGAGTGTCGTCACCGTGCGCGCGCACACTGACTTGTTGCGGTGAAGCATGGAGGTACTTCGGGCGCATGGTATCTAGAGCGCATGGACAGGAACAGGAACCCGGCCAACAAGCGTTCGCCATAAAAAGTATTTTGGACCATACCCTGTCGTACCATGCTTGTGCTGTTGATTCGGGAAACCTTTGACCCTTCGAGTAACATTTTCCAGAGAACAGAATGTCGATCTTGAGAAGAAGCAGACGCTGCTGCATTCACCGAATGTAGCCAGCCGCATAGATTCCCACACCCAAAGTTGTTGTAAGCCGCACCCGCAAACTGGTCGTCCACCTGCAGAGACGATTGTCGATGCATCTGCATAATGCCTTTTCAGTAATGGGAGATGCAGTGCCCTTGCATGTTTGTTGTTTGTGTTCTCGGCTTCATTGAAGCATCCACTCATGCATGACGTCAGAGGGTCCAACAATGTGGGTTGGGGATCCAGCGCCAGAAGCGCCGTTCCCTGGTGTGAACTGCAAGAACCCGGGAGGCTCCAAGTAGCACATTTTTTCTGCACAGTATCGCCGATTAGTGAGACCCTGAGCGCCGTCGACAAAGCCGTAGTCTTCCGACCCGGAAGTAACCCGTTGCGGCGAAGCGCCTTCACGTAGTGCCGGGCCCGTTCAGCGATCACCCCCGCGCAAAGCCTGGCATTCGGCTCTGTCTGCGGCACGCCAAGCACATCACGGTCGGTGACTCGGTAGTCGACTTGCACCTCCCTCTGTGGACTCGAATTGGGGCGATGCCGTGCTAAGGCCCTGATTTATGAGCCATCGTTGTAACCTGACCTCACGCGCTGCAAGTCCTTCGGCCTGTCTGGTGCTTTGGCGAAGTAAGTTGCGCTGTTGGCTTAGAACAGCGTAGTATCAGCCGATCCCTCCGTCTTATGCTGCGAGTCTAGACTGCTCTTACCAGACTCGACCAATTCTGGTGTGGGTCCGGGGTTGAGAAAATCGCTTTATCCATAGGCTATCGAGGGTGCAAGCTTCTAGGACCCTACTGTTTGATAGCAACGCGTTGCAGTACGGAGTACCATCATGGCCCCTCGTATTTCCTCCCTATAGCCACACAACCACATTCAAAATCATCCAGTAGCGTGAAGCGTTGATGTTGATCAGGATTGAATGAGCCGTCGCCCTTGATTCTTGACATGTGCTCGCTGCAGTGCTGACAAGTGCGGACAAACTCCAGGGTTGTAGATTCACATGTCGCGATGTAGTCGATGTAAGCGTTGCAAATCCCGAGCGTTGTGCGACTCGAGACTTGAACATGCGCCTATGCAATATGACGCAGCGCATCTCGCATTCAGGGTCGAGTCAGGCCCTGCAAGTCAGTCCGCTGCAGCGAAGGCCATTGTCCATGCCGCCATGCTGCAATGTGCGTGGATTCGAACCCCTGCGCCGAGCATTATAGCATCCGGTAAGTTTTCGCTATGCACATCGAGCCCATCCTCTTCCACATCGAGCCCATCCTGTTTCCCGTGGCTCAAAGTGTGGGTGAACTTCGCTGTCCTGGTGCTTGTGGGGTCCATGCCAGCAGCCGCTCCCCAAACTTATCACCAGCATTCTGCTGTAGCGTTTCGACACCTTGATGAGCAGCACAGCCTCTCGCTTCTTGAATCGGAATGCGAGGGATTCTCACACTGCCGAATCGTCCAGCCACTAGTGATTGGATCTTGCCAAGTACGTGCTGTGAGTGAGAGGCCGCCTACCAGTGCATAATTAACAGGTTAATGGCAGATCGAAGCCATGTATCTTCGAGTGCAGGACTGCAGGGCGTGGTAAGGATTTCGCGAAAGGAAGGCTATCCATGGCCCAAGTCAGCATGTGCCGTGGTGACGAATCTGACGACCCGCTGTTGACCCCAGAACCGAGGACCCACCGACCCCTCCTTCTTGGCTGGGGAAGATCTCCACGGTCTCAGGTATCCACCCCCATGGGTTTGGAAGCTGTGGATCCGGTGGAGTCATGTGAAATCCGGGCAGAGACGACTCACATGCAGTCAAGCTGAAATGTCGGCCTCGCGACCCTGCAACTCACACTGCACCCCTATGCGAGGTCGATGACTGTACTGTGTCAAAGTACATTGCGGCGGTGGACTTGCAAGAACCAAAGGGATCTCCCCAGGAAGACTTCCGAAGAACCGTCTCGGTGTTACTCGCCGTCGGCCTCTCTGAAATTGAAACCTCCCCATGCGCAAGTGGCCGCGTAGCCCGATGCATCGGCTGCTCGCTGACGCTGATCTCGTTCGACGAGTGCCTCCTCGGCGCTCATCCCAAGAGGAAAGCCGCGGACCTCCTCTCGATCAACACGCAACCAGCCCTTCCAGCCAGTAGTGACATCTGTGTGCCCCGTACCGAGACCCGTGGGGTTGCCTCCGCCAATGACAATGGTCCCCCACCATTCACGGGCAATAGAGGCGTGTCTTGAGTAGATGATGAAGTGTTCGGCAGAAACGAGCACATCGCGGATATGCGACGGGGAACCACGAGCTGGCCTGTAAACGTGAACGTGTTGGAGGTCTTTGACGGCTACGCGCAGGCGATGCGTGGCCGAGTTGGGGTCCTGATGGGGGCCCGAGTCGACCACAGCCGGCCCCTTGGACGGCTGGTGGGCTAAGGCGTGTTTGGTGGTCGCTGGGCTGGACGATGCAGGGTCTGAAATTGTCGCATCTTTTGCAGGAGTCGATGGATAGGGTGTGGTTTGCAGAACTCTCGTAATGTCGAACTTGGCGTCTATGTCGATAATCACAACTGCTTTGTTGTGGGGAGAAGCGATGAGAGAGGCCACCAGCTTATATATGAGAGGCAAGTAGGTGCCGGACAGGGACAATGGAACGGACTGTGTCGCCCTAGCATGCCTCGTCACAAGTGTGTCAAGAAGCTGGATAGGGTAGCTCTTGACCTTGGACAATAGTGGAGCAGACGCGGCAGAGTGGTGGTTGCTGGTGGGGGTTGCAACCGCTGATGATGAGGACGGATTGAGAAGCGACGTTTTATTAGAACTCGCGCGCAACGTCGTGAGAATCTACCTCATTTATAAAGCTGATTAGCCAAGTCGAATGTTTCAGCCTCATAAGCCATGCCACGTCATATGATGGCAGCACCAGCAATGGCGCCAATGAGGGGTTCGTGGGTTGGCTGTACGCAGTTGGGGTTCTCGCTGGTACGGGGGGGAGGGTCCCCAGTGGGGGGGGGGGGTCGAGCCGGCTTATCGCCGATAAGCATCTGGAGGCCGGAAAATACGTCGAGCTCAATGGCCCGACCAACCATACCGACAAGTCCTGTCAGAAGGGGATGAAATCGTCCCTACCTCGTCGAGACTCGTCTCCTCAATCTCCCCCAGCATCCTGCGCCCTGTTGCGGCTTCGGACATCTTGAAGGTCGCTCAACGTAGTGAGAGCTGCTGCTGGGCGATTGTCCACGATGACGCCGCCTTGCCACACCTTTCAGGCGTCTCAACTGCCACTCAAGATACAGAACAATATTGACGGAAAGAAGCGCAAAACGGAGGGAGGCAAGAAGATTGATCTGAGCGCGTGTGAGCTGCTGGAGCTGTTTCAGTATCGCTGTGAGGTTGAGCATCCGCAGCACAGTGGCAGTCGCGTGCTGTGCTTTCCAGTGGAGAGGTATTTCAGAAGGTGAGGATATCCCTGCGAGTATGGTTTGGCACTTCAGATGGCGGTCCTCATGCAAAAGGGAGACGGTGGGCAGCGGAGAGAGAGTGAAGAGGGGAGAAATGTTGACTGACGGCCGATTTGGAGCAGATGCAAGGACAAAAAGGGCAGTTTCATGATTGAGACAACAGCGTGGGAAGGAGCTCTCGCCGCGACTGCCACCACAGAACCTACCACCACAGAACCTACCACCAAAAGCACCCATGAAAAGCCGAAATCAAAAACAACTAAATGGCATGATGGAAGCAATACCTTCTACCATAATACAGAAGAAAGCCTTTGAGAGTATGCGGCCTTCACCGCAGTCAACCGGCATGCCCCATCGTGCGTCGCAGACTCTTCAATTTCGATTTGGGCCGTGCCAACCAGGTACCAGACACGCCATCGGCACACGTCTAAGCGACACTGAAAGCGTGTCGCAGCCCCAGGCGGAAGGTAGGCGCCTCATGTTTGCGCTGGAGAGAAGGCCGACCATGTAGTACCAGGTCTTCGCGCGAGATCGTGGGCTTATCCATGGGCATCTACAGCGCCTTTGAAGGATCAGACTTGGCTCATAGTCACCATGTTCACTCATCGACCAAGTAGTCGAGAACCATCTCGTGACGAGGCCTCCATCGAATCCTGAGCAGCACAAAAGGGTGTGATGCAGACTTTTGGAGGGACTAGCTGAGCTGCACACGTCCTCTGAGTAGCTATGTTTACCGCGGGACATCAGATCAATACCTAGCAATGACATGTCGCCATGCTACGGGTTCTGGCTGGTTGGACTCTACAGTACCTGAGAAGCTTTCGAGATTTGCGCCGAGTGGCTTGGAGTTGCCGTATACCCTGGGCGTGTCAAGACCTGCTCCTTGACAACACTCAAACAGCAAGGGAACAGAAATGCATGTCCTCTACATATCCATTGCATTCCATGCGTGGCGAATCCAACGCAAATACAGAGCAGGAGACGCCGGGACAGCTACGTCTGACTGCTACCCATACAGAACAGCCCAAAGAATGATAGTAAGGTAATCAGGTAGTCAACACCACGAGCGGCTTGAGACGCGGACCAAAAAGCAGAAAGGCTCCGTGATGGCCCGAACGCATCTGCCTAAGGGGTTGTATTCCCGTTCTACTTGAGGCTAGCTAGGTGAACACCCGGTTCACAACCTTTCTAAGAGTCTGTCGCCACCCGATTATACGATTCGGCCCCAATTGTCCAACAGTGGCAGGAAGACTCGCTCCGCCATCATAACTTTGGCGGCGCAGATGGCGGTAATCCGGTCGACGAGCATCTCCGCATATACAGGATACGATACCAAATTTCAAAGTTTGCTCCTCCGTGCATCATATTATGAGACATACCTTGACTGCTATCATGAATTGACTCCTTCCTCATACATTGTAGTCCACGTCTGTGGTAGGGCTGCTAGCGCAGCGAAGTCGCCGCCGAAGGGCAGATCGACAGCGCTTGAAACAACATTGGAATCACCCGTGGACATTGCAGTGTCTCCATCGCCCACTGTGGCTTCGTTGGGCACAGATAGTTTGTTGTTCACCATTTCCCGCAGCCGAAAAGAAATGGTACATTACAAGCCTCTACGAAGCTGTTCAACCGAAACTCCACCCCTTCCAGTTGATGTCGTGCTGGATGTCAAATCGAATGTCATTACTGACAGACAGCCTGGCTTCCTGAGTGCACCGTTCGGTCTCACAAGCAATCGCGGCTGTTTCCACGAGGCGGATTTGACCCAGATGAGACCGTTCACACAGCCGAGCGGTTGAGCCAAACGACGGTGGCATAACGCGATGATCAACAGCTCTAGAAATGGGACGAGAGGTACAAAACTCAAGTCGTTGCTCTGGTTTCGTAATTTATATATGGTGCTCCCTTCCATTGCTCGCCTCGTCTATGCGTATCGACCCCAGCCACCATCCGACCTCCAAGCTCTGTGACTTGCTCTGGGCCTCTGCGCTCCTGTTTTGTAGACCCGTTCTTCGTGACTGCCAGGCTGCCTTGAGTCTACGTCCTTTCCCTCGCCATGACGTTTAACCCTGTCGAGCCGCGCGCGAGTCCTCAAGAGTCCTGTAGTAGTTGTCGCGGGCGTGCGTGCGAGGCATGTGGAAGCCGTACCTGCCCACCAATTCCATTAGTCACCGTAATCGCCCAATTTGCTCCACCAAACGGCAGCAGAGTATGATGGATTCAATCGTACCAGAACAAGTTGCCGAATGCAAATCCAAGGCCTGTGGTCAAGGTTAGCCCGAGCCCCTTCCAAGCGCACCCGGTGTCGCCGGTGCCTCCACCAAGGTCGATCTCGTCACGTCGGACCGTGCTGTTGGCGTGAACTTACCAAGCGCAACGCTGAGGTCGGTAATGAGGCCGCGCTTAAGCATCTGTATCCAAGAACTAGTCAGCCCGCCCGCTCTGTCCTCGCATCACGCCGCCGCTCGGGGAAGACCATTGCGCCCGTCCGCGCCGGCTCTGGGATCGAGAACGTACGCCCTTGATAGGCTTGATTGCTGTGGTGCCTGCCATGTTTTCTGTCTGTGTAGTTTTCGGGGCGTCGAGAGTGGAGAGTGTCGCTTGCGTTGCGTTCGTTCGGAGGCCGTTGTTGCAGAGGGAATAACCTGACGTTTGACTCTCGAAAGTGGCAGGGGCCAATCAAATTGGATTACGTCAGCACTGTTGCCGGCCAGCCGTCCGAGTCGCGACTCCAACTCCCAGAATTTGGAAATAGCTTCTGCTCGTGACGAGACCATTTACACAAGGCGCGCCAATGCGACACCCACGCCTATTATGAGCCTTCACCTCCCATCGCGGAGGGTCCTCGGGACTGGTACTACTCTCCAGCCTATGCATAGTTGCACCCGAGACTCAATTTGACTGACCACATCTTCTATTCAGCTCCGACGATCCTCAAAACCCTCCGCCCAACCCTCACCTCACCCGCCCTCACCGTCCTGCATGCGCACCAAGCGCGCCCGGCCTCCTCCGCCGGAAAATCTCGCATCCCTCCCGAAGCCAAAAAGATGACCGGCAGCAACACGCCCAAGGACCTGCACAGCAAAGACCGTGAAGCCGTCGAGCGCGAGCAGATGGAGAGGTCGCTGCGCGCGCGCATGACGAAGACGATGATGGAGTCTCCCTCCATCTTCAAAGCTGACATCGCCAACATTCCGGCCAACGAGCCCGACGGCCGCGGCCGCCTCGTGCCCAAGAAGAAGGAGAAGCACACGGACCTGACGGTCATGGGCGCGAGCTCCAACAAGGACCACATGCGGCTCGCGGTCGACCCGGACCCCCGCAGCCGGCGGCGGTGGGAGCGCAAGATGGTGATCCG
The DNA here is from genome assembly GCA_003671545.1 of Ophiognomonia clavigignenti-juglandacearum. Taxonomy (NCBI): domain Eukaryota; kingdom Fungi; phylum Ascomycota; class Sordariomycetes; order Diaporthales; family Gnomoniaceae; genus Ophiognomonia; species Ophiognomonia clavigignenti-juglandacearum. The sequence continues at coordinate 33,576 of PYFS01004772.1, read as the reverse complement.
GCACGTTACGCGCGCGCTGGATGTGCGGGGCAAGGAGACGCGGGTGGAGCGGCTGAAGCGGACCGAGCGCGAGCTGCTGAGCAAGTCGCCGTGGTTGGCGACGAGCACCAAGAAGCTGGTGCACCTGGCGCGGCAGGTCAGTGGCAAGTCGCTGGAGGATGCGCTGACGCAGATGAAGTTCTCCAAGAAGAAGTTTGCGAAGGAGGTCATGTATGAGTTGAATCTGGCTCGGGACAAAGCTATTGTCGAGAGGGGCATGGGACTCGGCAAGGTGAATGGCGAGTTCGTCCCAGGCGAAACGGAGGTGAAGAGGATTCGGGACCTCAGGCACGGCAAGTGGGTCGAAGTTGATGACCCGACGAAGCTGTACATTCACGAGGCATGGGTCAATAAGGGTCCTTGGAGAGGCAAGAGGCCGAACTTCAGGGCAAGAGGCCGAACGGATTTGATCAAGATGCCGCAAGCTAGTAAGTTATAACCCGGGATGAGATGGCTCCTTCACACACTGACTGACGACTACAGGTATCACAATCCGTCTCAAGGAGGACAAGTCAAGGTTACGAGAGGATGCGGAGAGGAAGGCAAAGGAATTTAAGAAGGGGCCTTGGATTCCTCTCCCCAACAGGCCCGTGACCGCTCAACGTCCTTTCTACTGTTGGTAGAGAATGACCTGCGGCTGGCACATGGGGTCAAAAAAGCTAGTGTCGCGTTGCTGCATTACTGGCAATCCATGTACAAACACACAAGCTTTTGCATCCTCCTCTCTACAATGGCATGAATTCGGTGCTGAGGTTGGGATGATTTTGTGTAACGTATGTCTTCACGGCCTACTAGGCACTGAACAAGCGTCGCAGCGAATCCATATGGCTTGTGGCCAGTACAGACTGCGCGTCCTCGTGCAACCCTTTTATAACCCACCTTGGTAAGTAAGTGCAAAGTCTCTGCTGCCAGAGGGTCTGTGATTCTAATACATACTCAGAGTGATCCGCAATATCAGGCTGTCGACTTTACCGCTTTTCTGCTCCTCGGGAAAACATGCCCCATGTCATTCAGGGCCGCAGATCAGAAGCTGACAAAGCTCATGGGTGAACACAAAATCGGCATATTCTCGTCAGCTCACTGTTCGGTTTTTTTCAGCCGTATGCACTGCCAGTGCCACCAATGCAGGCAGAGGGTCTTGGCGACGTGTGCGAGGTCAGTCTGCTGAAGCCGGGACAATTGACTGGCTCAACAGGTAGGAGCCACCCGTTTCTTGATGCATGTCTCCAGCTACGGTGAATATGATTTGCGAGGAGATTTGAAGCATCCCACTACCGCTCACTTATTGGCCTTGCAGCCTGAGTACGGAGCCTTTGGTGCGTGATGCGGAACTTCAGAAGCCTGTTTGGCCTGCGTCTGGACACCGGTGCAGTGGCTACCTGGGTTAGTGCAGGTGCATCTCACCCCCACTATGTAATGTTCCTCATGCAGGTTCAGTCGACTTGTCCCCCTGAAGTTGCGATTGTGAGGATCGCATTTCGGAAGCTCAATCTCAGCTCTCAGATGTCTTTTAGCGCCAGATTCTGCTACCTACCTAGGTAATAGATCGAACCAGGTGTGGCATCCATCTGTTTTGGTGTGGCACACGTCCCAAAACTTCTGCAGCTGCTGTGTATTCCAAGGTGGACTTTTCACACCATTCCCCCCAAACTGACAACGACAGACCTCAAAAATGTGAGAAACATTCTAACACTGTACAGTGTTATCCGGATTTTGGGGGGCTACAAGTACCTTCCAGCCAGAAGCACTTGAACAGGCCGCATGCGATTCACTCAGCCTGCAAATTAACAAATTATCTGGCTGTACACAGGTCCAGATCCAATCGACTCACTGAGCGCGCCACGGGAAAGAATGGAGCCCAATGTAGAGTGTGACCTAAGCTGTGATGCATCCCTTGATCTTATAAACAGGACGGCTTCCTTCTCCTGGTTCCAGGTTGCCAGGCTTCGCCGGTCGTCCTCACTCACCACGATCCTTCCTTGGTCCCCTGAATCGCACCTTGATCGCCCCTTCCACACCCTATATGCTGCAAGCCCACCTTACATCCTCTTCCTCTCAAGTATTCAACTTCTCGTCTATCGATCGAATCTGAAGGCATTCTATATCCAAAGGGCTGTCGTCATTGCTGTGCTGGGTCAACATAGGTAACACTCCTTCTGCCTTTCCCTTCACATCACCACATGCTGCCCGCCTCCATCCTCCAAGTTTCCTTCACCTTGCTACACACTTTTCAGCTGATAAGAAATACAGATCTGTTTTCATTAGCTGTCAACAATTTTCACATTGCTCTATCCGTCTGGCAACCTCGTTGCGAGTGTCCTACGCTAGGCTTTCTCCCCTCATCAGTCTTTGCCCCGCAACAAGTACAGGACACACCCTACATCCAGCACGGCATGTCGTCCTATGCACGAGGATTGAAACCAAGTCGAACTTAACTATGGGCAGAATGGAATGGGATTGCCTATCCCTCCTGAATTTGTCGAATGAGTACAAATGCTGGACAAGTCCAAAGCATCGACTCATCCTGTTGCTGCTGACTGATCCGCCCATCTGGGGCCACCCTATACTGCCATCAGTACAAAGAACAGCAACAGCTCTCCCTTTTTGTATTTGACTTTATCCAACACGACATCTCCAATCGGGCTCCAATGACCCCATGGCGAATACTACAACGCTGCCCCATGTACCAGCCTGGCGAAACCCAGCGAGCCGCCGTGTCAGCCGCTCGCAGGATTGTCGAACAACCGAAGATGGACCATCGGACAATCGATGGTGCTTTTGCTATTGGAGAATTTACAGCTATCTGCATTCGTTTATCTTGAAATTGGGTCTAGCACGTGGGTTTCATCCTTCCCAACCCCCAAGTTTTCTTTTCGAAGATGTTCGTTGATCCAGAGAGTAACCTCATCTACTGCGCAGCAGTTACATCACGTCGACCTCTAACTGAGTGCAAGCTCATGAGCAAGCATATGTCCCACTTCACCGTGCAGGGTCGGCCTCGGATCAGGTATCTTCCGATGCAACCTCAGACCTGGGCCGTCGCGAGGCCTTGTCCCGCGAGGCTCCATCAACATTCCGCAGAGACCACGGACTAGGCCGACACACAACCCAGGCATCTATGCCCGGTTCCCTCGCGGAATGCTGGTGGTGATGCGTGAGGTGCCTGAGGCGTACACGACTTCAAAATTCGCTTTCTCCTGGCAAGCGCCTCACCAAGCTGACGCGCAAGCTGCACATCCTCACACTTCCGAACGGTCAGTCGAATCGGTCAAGTCATTGGAGCCTGCCTCGCACTCGCCTCGGACTATCGACGCCATGCAGGAGATGAGCGCTTATGCTGCGGCTGTCATAGGTCTCCTCTCAAGTGAGAAGGGCCTGATGACTCTTCATGCAGCACCCCGCTCTCGATCTCAATACTTTGCCTGTGGGTGTCATACCAGTCGGGCACAGACGCTGACATGGACTTTCACCAAAGATTCAGGCATGTATTCTGCCTTGTTTTCCTTTGTATCTTCTACCTATGGATATACTTGATATGTCGAGGGTCTGTCAGAAGAGATGAGAAGCCATCATGATCCCGCACGGTGCTCTTGATACACGTTCATGGGCGACACAGACACGAAGGTAGATGCCGAGCGTCCGGGCCTGACTTGTGATGCCCAAGCGTGCCGCCGACTGGAACCGAATTGAAGCCTTTGAATTCCCAAACGCGCGTCGCTCGAGCTGCGTCGAAGCGCGAAGCGCAAACCACAAGCACAAATAAATGACCAGTGTCATTAGTGGATGATGAGCACGCCTCTCAGCGCTTTCTGCGGAATGAATTGATCTCCCTAGCTTTCTTGTATGCTTCGACGCGTCCTTGAACGACAGAGCGTTACTGTCTCGTACATGGTCGTCATCTGCATCATCCCTGTGCACTTTCTCATGTCTCTCAGTCGCATGCTATCAATTGGCGCGACGTATCGATGCCACACAACGATTACTCCCATCAATGTTGCCTGACTTCGAGTTGCGAACTCACCAGGCCCCTTTGACTACACTTATAGAGCACCGGTAGACCTTGGGGCTGGATTTCAAAAGCTACCTCTTGGCTATTTAGACCTTGTCGGAATTTGGAACACTGACTGCGCAGCAGGGAAGGAAATACTACAAATCGATAGACCGCCATCGATAGATCAGAGCTAACGCCACAATCTATCTAGGTAATAGCATGCAAATGACCGCGACGACTAGGTAGCCTTACTGGACATGTACCTCTTGCACAGTGCGGCACAGGGGTCTTCACTCACCACCACTGACGCGAGTGCCGCCTCTGCCCCGCCCAAGATATCACAGCACATTTTCTGGGGGGCACTGAAGTCGACGAAGCTGCCAACAACCAATCGGTGTTCTACTTTTCTCAGTGCGAAGGGGGTCTTGGGTCAAATGAATTGGGAGTCTGGACCGCATGCTGGTACCCATTGGGATGGCATCACTGGTATCATGGAGTACCGATGTGGTTCTGCGATGGGGTTTCGTGGATGTGGTTTTTGCGAGCGCTGGCTTCTGAGCAGCTGGATCTGAATGGCAGGTTGCTTTCTACGCAGTGATGTCTTGTTAAGTATTTAGACTCAGCAGAATTCCGGCTTGTCCATCAATTTGTACGGAAACTCGAAGCTACAACGGATGCTATTCAATCTCTTGCTGTGTTTAATAGAGGCAGACGAAGTCTTGTAAAATCTTCAGCGTTCCTACTTGTCTCTCTGTTGGACACCGCTATTCAAGGCCTCTTTCACATTGTACCTTGACCAGAAGTAGCTCCTCATTGTCTACCGATTCTCACAGCAAGCTGTGACTTATCGAGGACGAGTCGCCAGCGTTCGCACCCATCAGTCGCTCAAGATCATCAGCATGGGACTCTCACAGGAGCACTACGTCACGGTCATGGCCAGCATACCTACCTCCACGCAGTCTGTGGCCGGGTGAGTCTCATTCAGACCTATCCACGCATTTGACATGTACACAGCTAACCTTGCCCTGCCTTTAGATCCGGTCCGAACATGACGACCGATGCACTTCAAGACGATGCCATCCTCCAACATACCCTACTCGTCCAGCGACTGGATGAATACACGGCGGAGCCGTGGCAGGCAGGCAACCGTCTTGTGGCAGTGCCCCATCAGACCAACGGCATGCAAGCGTGCGCACCATCCAGTGTCCACAAGGGCATTATGTCGCTACACTACTTCAGCATCAACGCGGACTTGAGCATGTCGCTGATCATATGACACATTAGGGACTACCGCGCCATGGACTCGTGGCAAGCCGCCAGTCTAATCGGAGTGGGCCGCGACGACCTTGGGCAAACTCGTGACCGAGACGAAGCCGTCTACTACAGCTCTGATCCGCGATACCAACAACGCTTCCAGGAGCAGACACAAGGCGTCTTCCAAGTGGGCTCATGGGCTCAGACGTCTTGGTCCGTGCCACAACCCGGCCTTTGGGACTACACGGATGGGTATGTCCAGCTCATTCCTACATCGCCCATGGCAACTGAACCTTCCATCTCAACCTCCCATCTCAACCTTCCAATTGAATCTGCTTGGGCTCTTCCGTCTGAAGCATTCCATCCGACCAGGCCTGACATTTCCTGTCTCCCACAAAGCTACCACGCCACTGCCAACGACCACCCAGCGTACCACACTCAACCAGGCGCCCTGCAGCAAGGTGGCGCTCCCACTGTCTCGGTGAAGACGACAGAGCCACAGCATGCCTTGAAAAAGGCACACCAAGCCAAAACCACAGGCGGTACTTACAAGCACTCCCAAGGTCGTGGTGCCAGTCGCAAAGATTCCAGAGCCTGAGATCCTGGGAAGCATGAGCATGTTGCTAGTCTTCGCCTCGGGCATCCATCGCACTTGAAGTTGTCCTTGTGGGGCGATGCCCAGTCCAAGGCTGAGTGTCCATGCCGCCAGTGTGGTAAGCAGTTGCAAGTCTCATCACCCCAGTTGATCTCCTGTAAGTCTAATACATGATCTGGGGCAGACTTGCGCCAACGTGTGAGGCCTAAGACACACACGTGCACGGATTGAACGCATGCTGGCGAGTGACTGAGCCGGCGGATCATGGCTTGGGTGGAAGGACGACTAGCCTGCGTACCACAGCGCCGTCCCCTCTTGAAATTGCAGAATGGAGAGGTCAATGCTGTGTTCACAGCATATCGAGAACACAGCATCTCGCTCTAAAAACGACTCCTCTAGTGGCATCGGGATCTGGGCTGGCCCCGTGCCTATTCAAGGCCAAGGTCTCAGTCAGCATGAAGGATTCCGTGGGCAGGTTGGAACGGAGAGACGGCGGAACTGGCGTTGTCTGAAACACTGCTTCTTTCCTCTGTTCTACCCTTACTGGCAGCGCATGTGATTTACGGCGCATTCTTTCTCTGTTTTCCACTCCGATTTTATGCAGGCGTGGTACCTGTACCTACAAGATAGAACTCATGTCGCCATCTAATGCCAAATATTCTTCAAAAAGGAACGTCGCGGTTGAGGTGGTATTGTGCGTGATGTATGGACGAGGCACGGGTGAGTGATCGTAAGGTCCATAGATCGCTGGTGTGCAGGAGGATGCATAAGCAGAGCTCCGGTGGCAGACTCTCCAAGGATACAAGATCATGGGTTCCGTCCACAATATGATATTCAAGCCTCGATCGATCCGACGATCACCGCTTGAATAAGCAGTAGACTGCTAAAGAGGAGGATCCATATCAAGCTCCATCCCTCAGCTGCTTGGACTCGACGGCATGATGTTCGAGGTTTGCTACATATGGACCTGGGAAACATTACATACTTGGTGTAGTCAACTTTCGTATGCCAATAACACGGAGGCAATATGGATTTTGCTGTAGATCTCTTCTGACGACGCCGCCTGTGATTGCTGCGCCGTGGCTCGTACCTGGAACCAGCGACTGGCAGCGAGTGGAGAACAATGACCGGCTGAGAAAGTCAACCAAAAATTCGTGTTACAGCTTCACTTGATGAGCTTGGTAAATATCTGGTTCCGCCGTACCGCCTACACTCAGTCTCCAAAGACGCCCAGCATCTCTATCGCTCGTCGAGCTGCACCCTAGCCAAGCGCGGTCCTCCCATGTCATGTTGAGACCCGGTGATGTCGCTTTCTGGAAGACTTGTGCTTTGCCACTCGAGACCCAGATCGGCCCAGATTTCTGGTCAGGACTCCCGCCACGATGAAAGCAAGCGTAACGATCAATTCTGGGAGAAAATCGAGTAGGACTCGAGCCGTGAGGGAGCCTGTCACTGGGTTGAGATACTCCTTTTGCGTGGTGAAGTAGACGAGAGAGGAGATGACGCGGATGCCAATGAACGCAATAGAGAAGACGACCGATGAAAGTAACTATGCAAAGAGCATTTGTCAGTCGATGATCCCGACCGAGTGGCCAGGAAGAAGATGGCACGCCGGACTTACCACGGAGCCTTGTCGATGTAGCACGGCAATCTTGTCTTGCTGTGTTGGTAGAGTGGTGGCAGCTGCCAGCATCAGAAGCAGAACCCAGCACGCTGTCAGAATGGCCATGCCAACCCGGACGAGCTGCAAGTTGCTGGAGGCGGCAGCTGCGTCGAGGTTGCCATTCTCCAAGCTTGATGCGCCCGCAGCAACGAGACCAACACCACTGGCTACCAAGATGTGAAATATGGCAACCATGATCCATTCCATCTTCACATTGAGGCGAGTTCCGGCTCGATAAACACGGCTATGATCATGTTGTTAGCGGTTGGCTGATGTTTTGCAGGATAGAGTTCCGGGGAAGGGGGGGGGGGACTGACGCCTCATGTATAATACCAGCAGCTGCCAGAAGCAGAGGAGACAGCCCAACACTGGATATTATGGTGGACGATCCGCTGTTGCTGTTCATGGACAAAGCACCGCCGACGACCCGAAGCGTGCAAAAGGCGAACAAGTAGAGCCATCCCAACGTCCCGGTAGGCCAGTGACGAGCAAAGATGTAGATGATCGGGATCGAGAGGACCGCGTAAATAGCCAGGCTGGCTGTGGATAAGGAGCTCATGGCTTTTCTCGGTATGGTGGTGGAAGATCCTGGGACTTGGGAAGTTGGCGCTCGTTGTCTAGAGGGAGGTTCTGGTACAGGACAGGAAGTGCCCCGTTTTCTCGTTCTTGTAGTTGCTTTGGAGCCTCGCTTCGTTTTTGGCGCTTTTCTCTGGATGCAAGAGCAATAGCGACGATGGAAGAGACGAGAGCCAGGAGCACCCGCATCGTTGATTAGCAAGGGCAAGTGCTGCAGAAGGCTGAAAGTGCACGTTTACTGTAGACAAGTAGAGATATAACGAAAGCTTGAATTTTGTCGGACGTACCATGCCAGGTACTGTAGGTGGCCGGCCGTTTTCAAGGCAATTTCCTGTTTAATAGGACTGACTCCTGAGATCTTGAACGCTGTGGAAGGGTCGGCTGCCTCCTGAATTTGCCGGAGCCAACGGTGCTGTTGGCAAGTCAAACAGTCTGAGGCAGCCAACATAATAAAGGGCGTACCTAATGGGGTGGACCGGCTGACCACAGGTCCAATGGTCGTGCAGCAACATCTCAAGATTGTGAAGATGCCCAAAGTAGCCCAGCCTGAGCGATGGACAAGGAGCAGGATACAGTGGGCACGCACCACAAATAGCCCGTGACGTATGCAGTCTCTACCACCACATAATCATGCACCGCAAGCGCTACGAGTGTCAGACCGTTATCATGAGATTTTTCTATCTGTATTTAGGTAAGTATCGACCTGGCACTTGAGGCATGATGGCGATGCAGTGCGGCTAATTCAGTGGGCCCTGAACGATCCCGAGCATCCTTGCCCTTGTCTCTCTGTCAACAAACAGCCAATGAGAATGGAGTAGCCCATAGTAACTAAACGATCCCGAGTATCCCTGAACCTTGCATAGACGACCTCCGAGCAGCGCCTGCTTACGGACATGGGCAACATACACAGCTGTCGTCTTGACTATTGAACAAGGCCAAAAGCTCATGGCGCTCGCTCAACCCATTATGCAACAAGTGCGGAGGTCCATGCCAAACGTCCTGACCGCGGGCCACGTGGATCCGACACACACCCCGCTGCACTGCACCAAAGATATCTATCCCGGAGGCGGAGGGTCGGCTTCTTGCAGCAGTATTGCTTGGCTTGGTGATTGTGATGGTTTGCGATACTGGCCAGTTGTGAAAGCCTTCAGAGGCCGTAGGCAAAAGCGTGGAGCAGTGGCCAAGCATTCTTGGCGGCGATACCCGCACTCGTCATATTTGCCACCAATATCGACCCGGTGCACTGTCTCGCAATGGAGAAAAGTCGTGGTCCACGACTGTATCACACCAAGTCACGGACAGGGTGCTTGAGATGTCGCTTGCGGCGCGTCAAGGTGAGTCATTCTACTTCTAGAGTTCTACTCAGATCGACTTCATAGTTTTGTCAGGAGTACCTGCCCATCTACGGACTTTACTGTGCTTTGCTGATGATCTCTGGCCGTTACAGTGCGATGAATCTCGACCCACATGTGTAAGAGACTCTTGCTTTCGATCCGTTGCAACGCCTCACATTACCACAACGATACCGGGACACGGCTGACAGGCTGCACAGAACAACTGTCACAGGCATAACGTGCCTTGTGAGTATGATAGACCAGCCCAGATACATTCCACCTCGAGCTCATGCTCTGTCCCAAACCTTGCGTCAGCACCGCCATCATCCAGCACCAGCACCAGCACCAGTACGAGTGTCGGGTATGCTAGTGATAGCACAGCAAATTCGCCTTGCTCTCACGAACATCCGCACCTCAGCTTGGTACGCTGGGAGATGAGGGCCCTCCATCACTTCACTGTCGCGACAAGCCGAACGCTTCCGGGTAGTCATATTTCAACTGTCCACGAATGTTGGTCGGTCCAGGTTCCACAACTAGCTCTGGACTATGAGCCGTTATTGAATGCTCTCCTTGCCATCTCGACCCTTCATATGATGCAGCTTGCAGAGTATAGGGGTTCCGGTCCTGTCGATCCTGCACTTCTCGCCTGCCGCACTACCTATCTGGACGCTGCTTTGCGGACACATCGACAGACGCTGGGCCAGCTGGGCCCACACACTGCTGATGCAGCCTGTTTCACATCGATATTACTATTGGTAGATGCCTTTGCGATGCTGCAGAGCCGTGTGATTGATCCATATGAGCCGCCTGCTGGTTGGATGCGCATTGTGCAAGGTGCGCGCACTGTCTTCGAGTCTGCGTATCCGCTTGTTAAAGCTCACGCTACTTCAACAATCATGGCCATCATCTCATCCTCCGCGACTTCTTTCGAGCCCTTGGCACTGTTCAACGAGCCCAATCTCCAGCAGTTCCCGCACCTTCTGGAATGGCGCGACGAGCCCCTCGACCACGAGACAGAGTCTGTGTACCACAAAACGATCAGCTGCCTGGGGTCCATTAGCTTGGCGATCGAGTTGCGCGAGCCCGAAATGGCACTCTGTCGCAGGTTCATGTCCTTTGCCTGTCTAATCCCGCCTGCCTTCTTGGATATGGTGGAGGCACGGGCTCCTCGCGCTCTGGTTATCATGGCACACTTCTTCGCACTCACATCGCAAGCAAGAGGCCTATGGTGGATTGGCAAGACACCTGAAAGGGAGGTACATGCTATTCGAAGCTACATACCCTCAAGGCTACACCACCTCATAGATTTGCCCCTCCATATTCTTGCAATGTTGGACGATCAATGAACTGCCTTGCCGTCTGACTGGGCCGACTTAGTCAGCGCGTGGGATGCCGATTGCCTCCAGCACTTTACCCTCCAAGAGTGCAGGCTCCATCACCGGCAGAAGCACAGGCGTGAGCTGCCGGTCCTGCTCCAAGTTCTCACTTGCCCATCGCAAATATGCTGCAAAGGTTCCCGGCTGTCTGTCAGCGTCGCGATTCTCCTCCAAATCCCAGAACTCGGCCAAGTACTGACGTCCCATGGCCGCAAGGCCGTGTGATATCTTCATAGTAGCCGACGTCGCGAGGATAGCGAAGACGAATTCTTCTGCTTCCTTGTAATCAGCGTCCTGCTTGGGAGTTCCCTCGCGCTGTCTGCTGAGCAGCTCGAACTGCTTCTTCCCATCCCAATTGGTCAGCCGCTGTGCCCAATACACTTCGGTTGTGCAGTCGAATAGCAGAACCCGCGACGCGAAATACTGGGGCCCGTCCCAGCCTGAAGAAGGGTCCGTGAGGTGTCGGAGACGCTCGAGACAAAAGACCTGCGCTATGTAGTCGACGAACTGGTCGTACTTGAAAGGCGGCATCTTGTTGTTCAGGGATGGTGGCTCGTAACGAGGCAAGTGGCGCAGGAGTGGGTGCTTGTGCATTCCGGCGACGCCCGTGGTCTGTTTCCAGACTTCCAAGAACGTGTCGTGCCAGTATTTGACACAGACACACCCCTTTCTGGCTGCCAGAAACCCGTTAAAGACCATGCCCACCGTCGGCCCCATGCTAATTGCAAAGGCCGCCAGTTCGCGAGGGTCCGCTGGGTTCGCCAAAATGTCCCAGCAGAGGCTGTCAAGGCTCCGAAAGAGCATGAAGCCTACATCGATCCATACTCCTCCGTGGGAATAGAGGAGCGGTAGGCGAATGAGATCGGAGCTGTGTTGGCCGACATGTTCCCCCGTCATAGTTCTATTGCGGAAAGCGTCAGGGAAGAGCGAGTCGTCAATATATTTCGAATAGTGTGTCGGAGAACCGTCGACCATATCAACAACACGAATCACCCACGAAGGATCCGAACGACGGACCCAGCTCACAATGTTCCTTTGGGTCCAGTCTGGGGCCGCATCCAGGCCTTTGTCCCAAAACGCCCAGACATTCTTTTCCAAGTTGTGGTCGACGGGTTTGAAGATTCGCAGGTTGGCGAGAATCTGATCGTCTGATAGTGCCTTGTGTGGCTCATCCGCCAAATCGGCCATCGTCATGGTATTGGGGCTACAATTAATGGAGTCTTGATTGAGCTGGAATACAATGGAGTAGAAAAGTTGAATAGAGACTCAGCAGATATTGCAAAAAGAACATATCTCTTTCTCCGTGGGTCTACTGTTTTGAGCAGTAGGTAACACCTGTAGATCAGAATCCGCCGTACGAGATTTGTTTGCTACCAACCACTCCGCTGTGCCGTACATGCACTTCAGCCCGAGACCGCTCCGCTCCAGCCGTTCAAACGCGCTTACTTGCATGAACGAGGGAACGAGGGAGCGAGGGAGCGAGGGAGTGAGGGAACGATACCGACGCAGTCCTACAAATTTTACGATTCGTCTTTGATTCAACGCGTAAGATATTAGTACAAACATTTTCGCTCATGATGCGGCTTAGCTCGACATAGAATCTCATTAGCAGTAGATTGCAATGCATCTGCCTAAATAGGTATGCACTGTACTTCCATCGTAGGTACTCTTTTATACCTACTTGCCTTGAGTTCAGAGAACAAAACTTTGAGCGAGGGGGTCATCCTAAACTCTTATTTCGAGGGCCCAGGGAGGTGAATCAGTGTAACTGTCGCCGTGGCCAGAATGGCACTGCCGGTGGCAGAGGAGACTGTTCGGCGTTGCGACTTTTGGCCTGACCTGACCCGTGGACACTTGAGCAACCTCTGGCAGGTCGTACTTGTAAACAATTTGTAATTAGCTGATGATATGATTACATTAGAGGGATGCTCAGATCAAGAGAAACCAGGTTGCAGTGGATGTAAGCCGGTGAAGACTTCCGAACTTGATTTAGTTTTTGACTCCTACACTTGATTAGGTATATTGGTGTTATTTACCGTCCCTTTATGGGCCCCGGAGTCTTGTGCTTTTCTCTTGCCATATGTTCCTGCTTGCTCCAATCCTTGTGATCTACCAGTTCTGAAAACCCTGTACACTCCGAGTGTCAAGCTCTACCTAGCTAGCATGTTTCATGATGTGCTTCAGACCTAGAGGTGCTGGAGGTGCAGCAGGTGCAGTTCCATCCGGATTCAGAGGCTGCGAACAAGTTTCACAACGGTGCCATTCTTGTTGGACAAATTCAGTCCCAAATGTTCGGTCCAGACGCGTTCATCGACGCTGTTCAACTCCGAGAATGTTTGCAGGAGGCGAACCGTCACGTACGACGCCTCCATCAAAGCGAAGTTTTCTGGGAGAAGTGTCAGACAGTCGGATGCCTCATCATAGCCAAGCGGAGGGAAAAGATGAAAGAGCTTACGACCTGGACAGCCTCGGGGTCCCAAATTAAATGGAATGAACCCGAGTGTCTCTGCTTTAAGTGAACTCCATCTTTCGGGTCGGAATACGTGCGCATCATCGCCAAAATACTCCAAGCTGCGATGGCTTGCCCATGAGGAGAACACTACCCGTTGACCTTTCTGTACAAGCACACTGGACTCGGCGTTAGATCCTCCTCCTGTTGATAAAATCGTGTCCTTGTTGGCCGTCCGTGCGTTGAATGGCACAGGAGGATATACTCTCATCGCTACAGCTCACGTCAGTCTGTGATTGTGTGGCGTTCGGCAGATTTTCGTATATCGTAGCGACAATCTAGGTACTAGTAGTCTACGTACTTTCGTTGAGAACATATCGAAGATATGTCATGCTTCGTAGCATATCGTATGTCGGAGGCGTATCTGCTGCAACGGCCAAGACACTGGCCCGAAGCTTGTTCCAGACTCGCTCGTCTTTGGCTAGGAGAAAGAACGTAGTTGACAAAAGGCTGGCAACTGAGTCGATTCCTGCAATGAGTATGGTGATGACGCCGTCTCTGATTTGCTGGATGTCGCTGGATTCTTCGGCCAGAGTATCCAGAATACATGGTGCCCTCGGGCTGTCGCTTCCATGTGTGATCCCTTTCGCTATTCGTTGCCGGACTCTGTATTCGACGAAGCGGTGGACAACGGCACAACAGGCAAGGAACTTCTTCTTGCTAAGGAATACGTGAAGCGGCCCGAGGAATCCATCACGCGCCATGATTCTTTTGACGTATATCAAGGCATCGACGAACTCCCTTTGCTCAGAAGTCTGATCCTGGCTCAAGCAGTCAACCGACTCGCCTATTGCAAAAGCCGTAGTAAGGTCGAGCGTTAACGAGAGGAACAGCGGTTGAAGGTCCACCTTTTCACCGCTGGCAATGAGATTCCGAAGATTGACAAAGCACCTCTCCTGGAGTTGATCATCGAATATGCGCCGGGTGTGGGAGAAAATGTCACGGTATTTGGCCCGAGCCACCTTCCATTCCGCGCCATCAAGTGCAAAAATTCCCTGAGGAGTGATGGGCCTAAACAGGTGATCACGTATGCCCCTGGAACTGTCAAAGTCGGCAAAGCGTGTGACGAGGATGTCCCTGATGTTGGCAGGGTGACAGGTGAAGAAGACGCGCTGACCGAGCAGGCGAGATGCGAACGTGTCCCCGTGGATCTTGAAAAGGCGGATGGCATCCTGTAGTGAGGTCTCGTTGATCACATGGCGAGCAGCGGATGCCACTTTGTAGAGGCCAAGGACGTCCCATGGCATCTCACGAGGGGCTGGCTTACAATTGTGGTCTTGAGAAAGCTGCCGCAGTTTCGACCATCTGCGAAATTTATCGATCGCAATAGTGAAGGTGACATGAAGCAATGCTGTGCCGAGGGCGAGGTATAGAGCCGGAAACATTTGGAAGAGCCGATGCAAATGCAGTTGCCCAGGTGAGTTAGTTTAGTTGGGTACGTAAAATTTACACACTCGTAGAAAGCTCACAGCGTCGAATCGTGGTAAGATGTGGGATAGTCCAGGGTAGCTGTACTGGCCAGAGGAAAGAAGGAAATTATATATGGCTGACATGAACACCGATTGCCTATACAGAGTAGAGTATCAAGGAACCTTGGAAAGATGACCACCTGCGAGGACGCCCTCGCGGTTCGGAGCCAACCGCCTCATCTTTTGCAGCAAAAGCGCGGCCTCACGATGTGCTCTCTCCGGTCGACTGTGCTTTCTTCATTGTCGATGAATCCGATTTCCGGAGTTGAGAAGGTTGAACATGCCCTCCTGCTTACTTGGCTGCCCACCTCATCGGCCGAAGTATCATCATCCGGGCGTCATGAACTCACTGCATTTGCAGATGATCCACCCAGGTGCAATTCTGATGCGTCGTATTGCATTCGCTGACGATGAATCACAATTGTCTGATAAGGGGCGACGTCCTACAAATCCTCCGGATGAACCGGGTACTGAGCTGACAAGATCCAGCCTCTACAAGACCATGTATAACTTGGTAAGCATCCTTCGAGTTATGCAAGAAGATTGTGCAAGTATTGATCCATACGGGGACCGAGTGCCTAGTACCATGGCTTATTCATGGTATGTAAGCCTACATCCACGAAAACATACCAAGGTCATGTAGGTACATGCTTCTGATGTACCTCAACTGGTATTCGATGCTCTGAATCAAAGGAAGTCTAGTCAGAGGATGCGGCGACAACGGGATGGATGAGTCGAATTCTTGATCCTGGGTGTTCCACGCATGGTGAGCGTACAGGGAGGTGACAAAAGGCTCTCACCAGAGCTCTGCGCCCAGTACATACGACGCTGTCCAGGACCGCTGTTGTCCTCTCGTCTCTTACGTAGTGTGATGATGCATTGGTCCTGCTTGTGCAGAAATTCAATAGGGCAGTTGGGGGCCAAAGAGGATCATTGGAGCCCGAGGGTTTGGAGAATGAGCACACCTCATTCTGAGGAAAAAGGAGTACCTCCATTGTGTATTCATGCACAGCGCAGAGGAAAGTCATCTCACTGAACTGTGTTCGTACTAGTAAGTGCACTTGCATCAAGTGTGCGGAATCCTACGACCTATATAAATCCAGATTACCACCATCGTCATAGCCAAGGTTGGTTGTCAACGTGGGACAGACTTCTACGCCTATCAGGTTTTATACTGTGCAGTGAACTTTCAGACCCCCAGCTTCACTATGGCTGCTCTATCTACACCAGACGAAACGCTCACAGGCCAGGTCCAGAAGGCTTTGTCCGATGCCATCGACTATGCTCGCAACTTGGTTCAGCCGGATGGGCACTGGAACGGTGAGCTTCTGTCTAACGTGACCATAACGGCAGAACAAATCTTCTTTTACCAGTCCCTCTATCAGGGCAAGGAAGATATTCCAGACGCGGAACACTATCAACGATATCTTCTCGGAGAGCAACAGAGTGATGGGTCCTGGAGCGTGGCGCCAGAGCTACCAGGAGATATTTCGACAAGCTGCGAGGCGTATCTGGCGCTGAAAATCCTGGGCGTGTCGCCTGAGTGTGCCGAGATGCGCAGAGCCCAGCTATTTATTCTCCGCCATGGAGGTGTTGCTAAAGTCCGAGTCTTCACTCGTTTCTTTTTCGCTCAATTCGGATTGTTCCCGTGGGCCTCCACGCCGCAGCTTCCAGCTGAATTCATTCTGCTACCGCCGTCGATGCCCATGAACGTATACCGACTCGCATCCTGGGCCCGGTCCACTGTCATACCGCTGCTCATAATTGCCCACCATCGTCCGATATATTCCCTCCCCAACGGCACTGACAGGAACAACGCTTTCCTAGACGAGATATGGATGAATCCATCAGACAAGAGCGTCCCACTGGGACCTTCGTTCCTCACTCTTCTGAGCACCAACATCACGTCATTTTTCTTCAGCGCCGTAGATTCGGCGCTGTCTATGCTCAATGGCCTTCGCAATAACCCTCTTCGTTGGTATGCGCGCCAACAGTGTGTCAAATGGATACTCGAGCACCAAGAACCGTCAGGCGACTGGGCTGGGATCATTCCACCAATGCACGCCGGGGTTCAAGCTCTCATGCTCGAGGGCCACAGTCTCGAGAGCAACCACATTCAGCGCGCCATCCAAGCCATCGAGCGGTTTACATGGCATGACGAGAAGGGGAAACGCCTGCAGTCCTGCGTGAGCCCAGTGTGGGACACAGTTCTCATGATCAGAAGTCTGTGCGATGCTGGACTTAGCCGGGACGAGACCCTATTGCGCCGAGCTGTGGTCTGGGTCAAAGGCCACCAGAACCTGGGCCCGCAAGGAGACTGGCGAATCTACAATCCGGAACTGAAGGCGGGCGGCTTCAGTTTCGAGTATTCCAACACTTGGTACCCGGACGTGGACGACACGGCCGCTGCGATTCTGGCACTTGTGAAGCACAGCCCGGGATCTATTGATTCGGCGACAGTGGTTCGGGCAGTGGACTGGATCTGCGGCATGCAGAACAAGGACGGGGGATGGGGGGCGTTCGACCTAGACAACGACAGATTGTGGTTGAACGCGATTCCTTTCAGCGACATGGATGCGCTTTGTGATCCATCGAGTGCCGACGTCGTGGGCCGTATACTGGAAGCTTTCGGTTTGATCATTCGCACAGCGCGACTGGGCACCGAATATACTCCTCCAAATACGATAAACCAGATCGTGCAGGCTTCCAACAGGGCAATTGCTTATCTTGCCAACAACCAGGAGCCTAGTGGATGTTGGTACGGTAGGTGGGGGGCCAACTACATCTACGGCACGAGCAACGTCCTCTGCGGGCTTGCCTATTTCCTCGGTGAATGCGAAACCGTGCAGGAAATGATGAAATCCGGTGCCAACTGGTTGCAAGCGGTACAGAACGAGGATGGAGGCTGGGGAGAGGACCTTCGATCATATGGCGATCCTAGCCAGGCAGGTGTTGGGACTTCCACGCCATCGCAGACGGCCTGGGCGATTATGGCGCTTCTGGCCTCGACTTCACATACAGACGGTCATGTTGTTAGGGGCATTGAGCATCTATTAAGCACACAGACTCAAATACACGAGGAGGGAAGGTCCTGGCCGGAAACCCTATACACGGGAACTGGATTTCCAAACTTCTTTTACATTGGCTATACGCTATATCGCCATTACTTTCCCATGATGGCCATGGGGAGATTTCTTTCGGCACTCCAAAGCGCAGAGAAAGAGCACCTTACGAACGGAGTGCATGTGACGAAGGGCAGGTTGAATGGCGCGTTTGGTGGATAGTACAGTACGGCTGAATGTAGAACACCGGTGGCTGGGTGAGGGAAGGAAGAGGAAATGTGTTTTCCGCAAGGACTTGAAGGTATGAAAATGTTGTTCAAACCTGCCTGGGCATGTGTCTTCTGACGCTCAGACAACAGCCGGAGGTTTTTCTGTCATCACTCCTCATCTACCTACTTAGGTACTTGTCAGGTCCCTCACCTGATATCTCTATTGTCTGGTGATTACCTCTTCCATCTAAATAGCATCTCTCGTCTGATACACTGACAGATTGGAAGAGGCAAAAGACCAATGACTTTCAGTATTTGATTTTCTCCCACCTCGACTTTCAAGTGCTGTCAAGGCTTTTCTTTAAACAAACTTAGAAGTTGTACCTTATCCTCTCATGTGCGTGCAGTGAAGAAAATCCACAAGCAATTGCCCAACGCTGCCAATGGGCCTAATCTGTTTTCACTTGAGCCTGGTCATACATAGCCTTTAAGTTTACCAAGAGATGCCACAGCTGTAACCTTGAATGCCTGGCTCCCAGCTGATCCAGTTTCACTTCTCATTCACACTCTCTTCCCCAATCTCACCGGTTAGAGTGCTGCACAGTACCCACCAGTGCACACATAGTCATCCGAGCAATCATCATAAGTTACACAAGGACAGCCTACAAGCACCATGGTTAGCAACGCCACCAGACACTTCCCAAACACCACCACCAAGCACAGACGATGAAAGACTCACCAATGCAATGCCCAGCCCAACTACACCCCGTAGCACACGTCGGCGTCGTCGTGCCCGTCCCAGAGCAACTCCCCGCCGCACCAGGCCACGTGCGCGACGTGTGGCAGCTGCCGTCCCATAGCGCGCCCGCGTTGACCGTCAGCCCCGTCGCCGGCGGGTTGCGCACGACGACCTGCGCCGCGTCGGGCGTCAGGCTGTTCTCGCAGCTGATCTGCGCGCTGCCGCCGCTCGCCGCGGTGCCCGTCCAGATGTCGATGTGCTTGATGCCGGCGCCGTAATCGGTCGTGCACTGCGCGCAGTAGTCCTCCATGCGCAGGTACTTGCGCAGGTAGGGGAAGTAGACGATTTCGCCTGCGCGCTTGGGAGTCAGCGTTATGGTTTCCTCTCGGGAATGGAAGAGAGGATTGGAGATGACAGAGAGAGAGAGAGAGGGTGATGAAAAGAGAGTGTGGGCGATAAGGAGACAAAGGGGGACGACTCACAAACTTCATACTCCCCCGGCGCCGTCGCCATAGTCAGCGGATCTGCATACGTGCCCGTGCCGCCGGCGATGTAATTGCGCCCCCCGCAATTATAAGCGGTCGCCGGTCCGGGAGGGTCGTTGTCGGGCGCGCCGTAGAACGTCGTGTGGACGTTCGTGACAGTGGAGCACGCCTGCGCAGTGGCTGCGATGGTGAGGAAGAGAGCTGCTGCTGCCATCTTCGTGAGATCCGTCATCTTTGCTTTCTTTCTGCTTGGGCTCCACTGGGGGAGCTCAGGGCTTGTTTGAGACGGTGAGAGGGAGTAAGTGAGCGGTGCTGCTGAGATGAGGCAAAGCTGATATCATGTTTTGGCGCATCTGAGCCGGGCTTTATAGTAGTACAATTGGATACCTGAGTACCTACCTAGGTAGGTAGGAATATCATCCTGTCAAGCCACATATGTAAGCCCATGTGGGCAGGCCTGCAAGCCTCATTCATTTAGACGAGAGCTGAAATATGTTGCTTACTGTGACCCTCAAGCTAACGGAAACTTCCCACAAATTGGGCAATATCCAGCAAGGGTAAAACTACTAGTTGCTTTTGTAGTCCCATGGAAGTGACCTAAATTTAGATTCCTTAAGCTTCTTCGGGATGAGGTTACAGAAGCAAATGTTCCAGCATGGCACTTCGATGTTGAGCATGATGGCAGCTTGCATGGGTGTGAATAAGACCCATTAAAAACATGCTCAGGGATAGTGATTATCGCCCCGAAGGGGCAAAGGGATATCATTGGTATCGTGGGCTAGCTAATCATCTAAACCAGATAGTGCTAGGTCATGGGTATGTACACAAGGCCAAAATGAGAATCTGTATAAATCAAAATAAAAAAAAGGTAGGCTTCCAGAAAAGGAACAAAAGGAGAAAAAGGAAAAAAAGCTATCACCAGCTCTCACGAGTGTGTCCCTCCATACACATCCTCATCACACCATTCGAGCGGGCGTCGTGCGTGGCACCATCTCCTCGTACGGCCGGGCGCTCCGGTTCAACTCGCTCATGTTCGAGCCCGCAGAGTATATGGCGCGAGGCGTTTGCGGGGCTTCAGGTGCGTACCCAGGATGGTGGAAACGTTCCCACTCATCGTCTGCGTCGCCGACTCTTCCAGCACCGGGAAGTGGTGGCGAGATCTTGTAGGAACCCCTCGGCACCGGCTTGCGCTTCCTGCTAAGGCACAAAATGATACCAACAACGGCTACGGCTGCGGCCAGGGAGCCGACGGCAATACCAGCTTTGGCTCCAGAGGACAGACCAGTTGATTCAGTGGACTCCTCGGAAGAGCTGGCCGAGCCTGAAGAAGTCGCAGAGCTGGAGGAGCTGCTACTGCTGCTGGTCGAAGTCGCAGCAGCGGAGTCTCCGGAGGACTCGGCGACCGGGCTTGAGGCCGATGTCGTTTCTGAGCTTCCATCGCTTGTGGAAGTTGCTGTTGATGAAGTCTGATATGCGTTAGTGACGAAACGGATCATAAATCATGAAGATCGCTTACATCAGAGGGAGTAGCATCGGCAGTGGTTGAGGCATCAGCTGCTGCTGAAGAAGTAGTCTGCGCGGCCTCAACGACCGAGGTCTCCAAGGTTGTTGGTGCACTCAGTGCTGCCGCCGAAGTTGTTGTGGCGTCAGGCGGTGGAGTGCTGGTAGGTATTTCTGTCGTCGAGGTCGAGGTAGCTTCGGCGGTGGTGGACGTTGAGAGCACGGAAACGCAGGACGAGCTGGCCCAGCTAAGTGCTGCACCAGCTTCGTCCGAGCTACAAGCAGCATTGGCACAGTCTGCGACGCCGTACAGGAAGTTTTGATTTGAGCACAGACACTCTGAGGTGACTGGTACACAGCCGGTCGTCGTTTGCATGTTGTTGATGCATTGTTGCTACGTATCATGTTAGTGGAAACGGACTGGTGATCCCAATGAAACTGAATAAAACAAGATAGCGATCATCACATGCATGTCGCATGAAAGTCGCACGGAAAGACCATTTTCTCCTTGTCCAA
Source organism: Ophiognomonia clavigignenti-juglandacearum (assembly GCA_003671545.1). Classification (NCBI taxonomy): domain Eukaryota; kingdom Fungi; phylum Ascomycota; class Sordariomycetes; order Diaporthales; family Gnomoniaceae; genus Ophiognomonia; species Ophiognomonia clavigignenti-juglandacearum. The sequence goes on along the minus strand of PYFS01004772.1, from coordinate 12,259 downwards.
CCCCAGGTCTTCATTATGACAGAAAAAAAAAAAATGAGTACGTACGCCGCAGGCAGACAGGTCTGAAAAGGCCGACGACTGAGCGGCGACCATGCCGGTCAAAGCCAACAAGACTGGCGCCACAGATCTCAGCAACATTGTTGTGTTCGGGAGGTCAAGGTACGGCGCTCGTGGAGGTTTGCGTTGAAGTCGGGTGGTGGAAGTGGATGAGGATATCGTCCTTTCCCAAAAGGTGTGCGTGCACTCGAGGTCGACAAGGTCCGTGAGGGAGGTTTTCGTCCAAGCCCCTTCACCGCACTTTGTAGGCTGACCGATGTGAGGTTGCAGACAAGTCCGTTCTATGTTACTTTCCAGATGATGTCACAAGGATCGAGTATTTGGATGTCCGTATTTCGATGACACCTTCGGTAGTACCAGTCCCGTCTCGAGATGAGACGCCGATAGATGAGCGTCGTACAAGGTGACCAACGTCCAGCCAAGAAATGATTGCCCAAGGACAGAGTCGCAAAGAAGGATGACGTCGAGTGGCCGAGAGAAAAGAAGGACGGAAGACCTCAAAGTATAGGTCTGAAAAGAAAGGATATCAAGGGAGAGAAAGTGAGGCTCCGGGTACAAAGTACCTAAGTATCGGAGGTGCACTAAGCCAAGAGAATGGACAGCCGGCGTCTAGACAAGAAGAGAAGAAGAGAAAGTGAGACGCGGAAAGAAAAAGCGTGCCGCCGGGTTCAAGTAGAAGGATATGTCGAGAAGCGAAGGGAAGACGAAAGCGAGAAAGAAAGAAAAGAGAGGGTCGTTGGGAATTGTGAATGTTCGTGGAAGAATGAGGATGTTTTACCGCGCCTAGCAATTGCCCAATTGCGAGGACGGCCCTTGGTGCCTGCTCGCGGGAGGTGGATCGGATCGGAGCAGGGGTGCGGGACGATGCCAATCAGGTACCTGCAGGGTGCGCCGTGTGCCTAAGTGGAGATCTTCAGGAAGGAGCTTGGGGCGAGATTGAATGTCGATAGAAGATGAAACTGGGGCCGAAGTCAGAAGAGCCGGGGGGAGGGGAGATAGAGGAGAGGTAGAAGGGTAGAGGCATAAAGGCACAATTGAAAAAGGGGGGGGCCAAAACAATTATTATCATCTCTTTCCTCCGATCAACATTCCGGATCTCTCTGCTTCCATCCAAGCAATATCCATATAGATTGTTCTGTTCCCCCCCCCCCCCCTGAGTGGCTTGGGAAAGTTGACGAGCAGAAAAAAAAAGGTCAAACTCCACAAATATCAACGCAATACAGCCCCCCCGGGGCCGCCCTTGCCCCCGTGCCATGGCTTCCCGCGATAGGCTCTGCATGTTCGGCGTGGTCACCGAATCGAAACGGGCGTGCCGCGGCGTCAGGGCTGTACCACAGAGTACTGTAAAGTACCTTGCCGACAGCAATATTCATGATACAAAGCCTTCCCAATGTCTTTGTACCCAGCACAGTCTATCATCTCGAGTTGCTTCAACGTTGGTTTGTGTGCGCTGGTGAAGAGAGACATGCGCCGCCGCCTTTTCATTTCTTCATACTTTCCTAATCCATGTTGAGTTAGGTTTCGTACTGGATGTTTATGCTCTGCAGAGATCTCCCGCCTGTCAAACAGGGGGGGTCCACGCACTGCGCACGCACTGCGCTCCATTTTTAGAAAATGGCATCCACAAGACAAGGCTGGCTGCCGAGGCTGCGCAGCCGTTGAAAGAATGACCACACTAGAGAGTTCGGACGGTAGCTCACTGCCACAGATGCGATGCAATACCAAGAAGAGCACTATTTCAAGGCGGCCTCTGCCAGTACCTCACCGATAATCGCATGATCACGATCTTTCTTTTTTTGCTCACATGGAAAAACTGCAAATCCCACCAAGACGCTGCAGTGGACCGGCACTTGCGCACCTCCCAACCCGGGAATCTGGTCAGCTGTGTGCATGCGGCTACGACGCCATTGCTTCCTTGCGTTACATAGTTACATCAACCGAAAGGGTCCTAAGTTTCAGATATAAACAGCCGGCACCATTATTGCCCCTCTTCTGGAAAAATTATTGTTTGCTCTCCTCCAAATAGATCCCACCGTGGACGATTTTGTTTCGCTGCGCACTCGCAGTGTGCATGCAAATTGACTCGCTATTAGCCATTGACTTCTTGTCATCCCACCCAACTTCTTGTCATCCCACCCACCTTCTTGATCTGACGAATGCATCACCACACTGAATATTATCACATGCCACCACTGACTAGGTAGCATCGGAATTTGACCATACTCTTCGAGCATACATAATGCTTTGGTAATACCATCACATTGGGACAACGCATATGTCAGTTCTAAATCTAATAACCCCCAGATAAGGTAATTCAACATGAACACAATCCCTCACTCATCGCCGTACAGTGGGAGGACAAAAAAACCGAGTTTTCTGTTTTCGTCTACTAAAACCCCCTGAACTCGACTTACTATAAGTCATATTACTATATATCTATAATCAAATTTTGAATTCTATTTAACGGATTATCTAATTCAATAATCAAAGTAAAAAGCTAGAAGAAGAATAAATTTAAAAATCATAAATAGAAGATCTATTATTATATAAAATCAAAAGATATTTCGAATTTCATGGAAATTCTCTAATTATAGCGGGTAATCCACTATAATTGCGAATTTCGGTTGCTAAGCTTTAGCGCTTGACTCGCTATTGCACGCTAGAAATCTCTAGAATTATAGCGTTTGAAAATCTACATGTTTTTCAGAATTTAATTTCTATATTAACATAATATTATTCTAATAAATAATTCTTGAATTTAAAATCTCACGTCTATATAGTATATTATGAATTTATTTATTTCGGGATTGTTGTTTATATCGCTGAAAGTAATTATATAATAGGCTGAAAATAGCCGATTAGTATGGGAAAACACGAAAGCTCGGTTTTTTTGTCCGCCCACTGTACGTAGCCCCGGGACCCTCCTTCGCCGGGCATTGACTTGCAATATCCGCCGTCAATGCCCCCAAGAAACGCGGCCTCCGCCCCACCTCCCCGAGCTCCCTCCAATCCTTGGCCCCCCCGGACTTGAAGTCCCAGAAATTCTGCGACACAGATAACCTGAATATGTCCGCGACGCGCAGCTTTTTGGCTAAACCTTACACCACTTTGATCGACGCGTTTGGAATGCGGGCTTAATGGGATTGTGGTGAAACTTTCCTCATCTTCCTTGTGTCGCAATTGTGAGACCCTGAGCGGGCTGGACCACATCGCGTGTCAGACACGAGAGGCAATCTACGACCTCATTCCGCCACGTCTGGCTAAAGTGGCTTGCTCGATGCCGCGGTAGGTGGAGCAGGCGACGATGGAGAAGCTGAGTTCACGTGAACTTTCTTCCTTCCTCCTCATCTGCGACCACGCAAGATGCGAATTCAGACAGACACTGCTCAAGTGAGCCAAATACCGGCGCGGCACTCCGAAGCATCTCTTGGCACGCGCGTACGCGGGCTTTGGCCCGAATGCCCACGTGGGCGTCACGACGGGATATCCGAGGGGGCGGGCAGGTACCGAGATACTTGGCCTAGTCGGCATGTATTAGCGGTGCTCACAAAAGCAGTCGAGCTGTCGGCGCCTCGAATGGCAGTTTGTGCAGGCTGTTCCTCTGCGTGCGCTTAGAGGTCGGTGTTTGATGATGTCGCGGGGGGCTTTGCGGTGGCTGGCTTCAGTGCCACTGGACGATTTCGCGACCTTCACGCAGTATTTCGGAACGCGCGGGTGCCGACCTGCTCCTCTTTGGTTCCCTCCTTACACTTGACCTTGAGCAGTCGCCCTTCTGTGCATGCCTCAGGGGATGTAACAATCCATCTTCAAGCATCCCATCTTACGAAGTGCATCCACACTCGTTGGAGAGCGTGGATGTTGGAGTTCCTTGGATGTCTCCCGAGGTCTCAAGGCAGTCAGTCCACAGGGACTCGCATCTCAGCTCTGTCAGGGGCGTGCGCTATGAAGGAGGCTCACATGTGACCATTGGTCGATGATTTCCATTCCACGACCAAAAACCCAGCACGGCCAAATCAGAGCAAATGAATATGCAAAAAGCTCAAAAGGTTCAATTCCCCAGGAGGGGGGCCTACATCCTTGGCCTTTTATTGCGGACTCGAACCCACGACCCCGGCGTGCCTGGTTTTTTGCTGTTGACCTCTGCTCTTACCACTACACTACGCGTGCAGTGTTGTTGCCGGGGCGGTGATGCGTTGTGCGAGCGGTCACGCTATAAAGCAATGACAGTCACGACAAGTGGTTGTGAGACCGGCCACTGGCCTTCCGTCCTGGGACCGCTTCCTTGCTCCTACTCCTAGTCTGTGCTCCTTCTGCTGCGCTGCCCGATTCGTCCGCAAGGCATTTGAGAACACCTTTCATCTGCCTCTTCCGCCTGTGCCGATACTTGGACTGCATCAGGTCCATGGCTGGTGCGAGCGAAGATGGGGTGGAGTGGCCGAGCTGCTTGTCACCATGAGGCCATTACGCCACCTCAGGCTTAGGAGGCTGTTTCAAGAAGCAGATCGGGCAAGCAAGGCCTTCTGGCTGTGGAGTGCACAGCAACCCTCGACGTGGAAAGATGGTGCAATCTACTTGGAAGGTGACGGCGCACCGACGTTCGTCTCTCGATTCCCATGGGCTACGCGGGTGGTGCTCACACCCTGACACACTGTCCATCAAACGGCTCTTGAGAGGATGTGTCAGAGCACGCATGGAAGCAGATCCTCCACCAATCCACGAAATTGGACAAGCAGTATTTGCGGCGGACGAGCGAGGGTGGTCTGGAGAAGAGTTGGTCGCTGTTTGATTATCATTTTTTTTTGCAACGCCGGAAGCCGCTCACCATCAAGGAAGTCTGCTGGCAACGCAACCTCGGGTGGGCTGATGTTTGGGTGGAGCATTCAGAATGGCCTGGTCAAGAGCACAAGTATATCCAAACCGCGAGTGATCCTGATGCAGTCACTGCGTGGCATGGGACGGACAGTGAGCCTCGGAACGACCAGCCGCCATAGAACCCCTACCTAGATGCCTGGGTACTGCTTCATAGTTGCTCCGCGGTCAGTAAGCTACCTAGGTATGCTCGCTCATCTACGCTTCCCGTAGTATAAGCTCAGTATTTGGCCTGATGTACGTAGATAGCCAGGGTCACCCACGTGAGGTTTCTCTTGAATTAGTACCGGTTCCTGTGCGTTCGTCTCACTCTCTCGAGCATCCATCACACGGGGCCAGAAGGAAAAGGTTGTTTGAAGTGTTTTTGGTATCTCTTGCACAAGTCCTCGTGTTTTGACGACGAAAATGGCATTGTCCTTTTGATGGCTATGTTGCCCCTCCATTCACCCATGAGATAAGACCAGAAACGAGGCAAACAGTCCTTGTACGCCAACGAAATCCATGAACCCGTCGAATCCCAACCCTTGATGCCCCGTTGGTTGGTCTTTTTGAGGTAGCAGCAGTCTCGTTGCAAAGCTACCCATGTATTCCACCACCATGCACCTACTAAGTACGTCCCCTACGCATCCCCACAACTTCCACCAGCATTGAAGCGGTCTGGTGCGTTTATGCGCGGGACATGACACCCCAGGCACGGATGAGGTTGTCGGTGTAACCGGCGAACAGGGTCTGACCGTCGGCGGACCAGGCGAGGGAGACACACTCGGGGTCGCGGCGCTTGGTGCCGGTGGAGGCGAACTCAGGCTTGAGCTCGTCAACCTTGGACTTCTTCTCAAGGTCGAAGATGATGATGCTGGAGGCGGTGGCGGCGCAGAGCCAGTAGCGGTTGGGGGAGAAGACGAGGGCGTGGATCTCGTCGTTGGCGTTCAGGGAGTACAGGTGCTTCGACTCGTTAAGGTCCCACAGCATGGTGGTGCCGTCCTTGCCGCCAGAGGCGCACAGAGAACCATCGGGGGAGATGGTCACGGTGTTGATGTAGCCGGTGTGGCCAATGTGGTCAGTCTGCAGCTTGCAGGTGGAGAGCTCCCAGACCTGTTGGGGCGCAAATGGGTCAGTGGACGGTCATCCAAACAATTGTCTTGAGGTGCTCAAAAAGGGTTGACCAGTGGTCGGGGATCAGTGCACGGTGATTGTTTGTCTCATGGCTTGCCGAACAAGCTCTGAAGTAGCAAATACTTTTTAAAAGTTGCAAAGCATCATATCGCATAGTGGGGGGATGGGTCGCGGGGCATTGCCGCTAGCGCCGTTGAAAACGTACCTTGACGAGCTTGTCCCAGCCGGAGGAGACAATGACGGGGTTCTGGGGGTTGGGCGAGAAGCGGACGCAAGAGACCCACTCAGTGTGGCCCTTGTCGGTGATGGTGTACTTGCAGTCACCGAGGGTGTTCCACAGCTTGATGGAGCGGTCGCGGGATCCGGAGACGATCTGGCGGTTGTCGGCGGAGAAGCTGACGGACAGGACGTCGTTGGTGTGGCCGACGAAGCGGCGGGTGGTGGTGCCGGAGGAGAGCTCCCACAGTCTCAGGGTCTTGTCCCACGAGGCGGACAGGGCGTAGGCACCGTCGGAGGAGATAACCTGTCCAAGCACGAATCCATCAGCCATTCTGTTCCTTGCCATGTTGAGCTTTTGTAACACCGGGCCGTCGTTCCCATGCACATTCAGCTCCACCAGAAGTTCGGTCGGTACGTACGCAGTCAGAGACGATGTGGGAGTGGCCGTGAAGAGACTTCTTGGGGTAACCGTACTGGGACTCGTCGCGGGTGAGGTTCCAGACGATCAGAGTCTTGTCGCGCGAGCCGGACAGCAGCATGTTAGGGCTATCACATCGTGTAAGTAAATCGGGACGGATCGAGGATGGTTTGCGGTTCGAGGTGTTCGTACTTCTCCATGGAGGTAGCCAAGCTGGTGACCCAGCCGTTCTGTAAGAGGATGTCCGTCAGCGATACGCTCCAATCCAAGGATGCCATGGCTTGCGCTCGGCCTGTGCCCCACCCAAGGTGACCATCGTTGCTGTCGATTTCGTTGATCTTGTCGTCGTCGTCGTCGTTTGCTTGGTGTTGATGGTATCAAGTTGAGGGCGGCAGCAACAGGCGGAGCGGGCGATGGCATCACGAGATGCAAGAGGGCAACGGAGAAGGAGGCGCGTGGAGGAACTTACGTGGCCCTCGAGGGTGCCCTTGAGAATGAGCTGCTCAGCCATATTGAATGTGTTTTGTCGACAGGAAGGCAGATCAACAAAAGGGTAGAGAACTGAAGATTCAGATGGGGAGGGGCGGCCACGGAAGATGGATGTGGTTGACAGTCTTTCAATTGGCTTGCAGCAGTATTGCCAGAATCGCTATCCGTCGCTCAGAAAAGTGCGAAAAATTGGGCCGAATCAGCGGAGGCAGGTGGGGCTGCCCTAATCTCGGAGGCCAGACCAGTTGTGCAGGGGGTGGGTTACTAAGCCGTAACGACCACAGCAGCCAGCTGGCAGGGGGTCGCTGAGTCAGTCTTTCAGCTGCCCGCAACTGTCTTCAACGACATCTCATTCTCTGCTGTCACTTTGGCTCCAAATCTGGCTCCAGATATGCCACCTCTATCTACCTAGGTAGTTCCTCCTTTCTCCCTTGGAGATTGGCAAGTTGCCACAGTATTGTTATCAAATACCGATTGGAAACCTTGAAGCCGATCAAAGCCTAATTAATGAAGATGTTTCCTTCTTTGGACTTTAGCAGGAAGGATATTCAAGCCTGGAGGTGAGGGGCTGGCCTACATTTTGCACCAAGCAGGGGAGAGTGTTCACCTCACAGACATGATACTTGATCAGAAAGAGTCTCCTGGAGTATTGGACAGAACAAAATGATGTTTGAGTTGATGATTGCTTTTGTTTCTCTCTTTCTCCAGCTTCTTCTGTTCAGATGCCCAACAGTCCCCACAGCCCCATGCCCATCCTGTCTGTTCTCCAATCCTTCCATATGCCTTGCATCAATGCACATTTTGCATACCTCCATTTCACATCTCAGCATGTACCTCTATTGACTTTCTCTCCGAGAAATTGTGCTCTCTGGCTCCGTGCAGCACTGAAGACGCCTATTTCTCCTCGCACCGCTGCAGTTCTCAACGAATCTGGCACTACTGGATGGACCCAAAGGTTTCATGAGCTAATATAAAAAAAAAAAAAAAAAAAAAAAAATAGAGAAGTCTGGATTCAACTTCAGGTGACATGTTGGGGAAGTTGGGCCGTCGTGATACAACAGTCCCAAAACTGCAAACAAATTTTGGTGGTCATTTTGAGATTGAAAATTTATTGTGAGGGATGAGACATCATCCCTCGGGGTATCTGTGGACAGCAAAGCATTCCATGTACAGCTGCAGTGCCAAAACATTGCCCCTTTTGCACCAAACGCCAACCGTCCAAACTCCCGCTCAAACCAGCCCTAATAATTCCAAAGACGCCATCCCATCCCCGTGTCGCTGCTTTTGTTTTCAGCCGCGCGTCACTCTCGTTGGGTATTGTCCGAAGCAATCTCGGTCCACGGCAGCCTGATATACCGTCGCTCGCCTCTTGCTTTGTACACTGTGTTGATGTTGTGCATCATTGACGCAGGTCTCTCAGCTGAAACCCAGAAGCCCATATGTCGCTTTGCTTTTGTACACAGGCTCATATGACAGGCCAAGCCAAGCAACCAAATTCCGGAAGACCACCCTCATACTTTGCCACCAGAGGCCTCGACCATCTTCTTCCGCCCAGATCGCGGGACCTGTCGGCGGTGGAACTTCTTGTCCGCGTTGACAATCATACTGTGGCCCGCCACGTCCAAGGCTGCCGCATCATCTTGGCCATTGTGCCCACCGCCGTTCTTCTCGCCAACCAAATCCTTCATCGCGTCGTGCCACAGCTCGTACCGCGCCCGCGAAAGCGGGTTCTTCTCAGCAGTGCTCCGGAGATCCTTGAGGCTGGCCACCTTGCTGGCGCGGACGAGCTTCCTAAGCGCCTCCTCTGCCTGCTTCGCCTGGACAGCCGCAGCTTCGCGTATCTTCTTAGGATTTCCGCGCCAGTCTGGGACGGGCGGCAGGTTGGCATTCTGGTGGGCCTCATGGATCGGCTGGCGGACGGTGACGGACTCGATATCGACGGGTGTGTACTGGTATGTGTGGACGCTTGGAAAGTCGGGAAGGAAGCTTGGGATGTACTTCTTTGCCTGTTTGTCGCCCTTGCCACTGAGCTCGTCGGACAGGCACGGCAGATCTTTGTACGACCTGTCCTCCTTGGTCTCTGGCGCATCTGTGTCCTGCTCTGGACCTTTGACTTTTTCCGGTGGGACAGCATTGGTCTTGTAAGGAGCCAGGCGCTTCTTCGGGATGTCGAAGTCTTGGACAGTGAGCTCGAAGTCGGTGGGGATCGTCATGTTGCGGCGGGCGTGGTTCGCGTACGACATGACGTCGCGGCACATAGACTGGATATAGGTCTCGGTCGTCAGGGTGAAGCTTTCGAGGGCTTCTTGCGACGCGCCGTCAAAGCCGGCAGCTTCTAGCGCCAGTGCGAGCGAGCGTTGGAGGGTTTCTCGGTGCACATGGTATTCGTTCGAGGGCGCGTCGACTGGATAGGTGCCGGGAATCTCGCGGGGGTTGGCGGAGGCGTTTGAGGAGTCTGTTCGTTGGCGCTTTGATGAGGGTGTCTCTTCGGGTTGAAGGCTGCCCCTCTTCTGGGGTCGCTGGGTTTCTGCGGCCATGCTTGGGTTGTTGGGGGTTGGCTTTGATGATTTCGGGTTGCTGGGACGAGGAGTACAGGTTTTGATGATTTGATGGATTTGATTTGATGGCTATGGATTCGATGGATTCGAGGATTCGATTCGAAAGAGAAGGTACTCCACGCGGCGAAATGCTGTAATACAGCGAGCCGACGGTCGTTGTCGGTTGAAAAGGGAAAGATAGCCTGGATTGGAATTGGAAGGAGCTGTAATTGACGATGGTAGTTGCAAGGATGGCCCGTGCGCTAGCTCCGCGCTAGGAATCCTCACCCTGTCCTTGTCCTTGTCGCATCCCTGCACCCCTGCACCCGCATGTGAGGCTCAAAAGACGTGGGGTTGAGTTGCGATCGCTTCCCATCTCCCAAAATTTCTTTCTTGTCCATGTTCCTCATCATCCTTCTCTACTGACTGTGCTCTGTTTCTAATCACATTGGTGACAGACGATCCGCTCTCTACAGGTCAGTTGCGGTGTAGGAGTAGCCCGGGATTAGTATGGTCGGACAGTGAGTTGGCAAGGACATATGCAGCCTTCATCTAGGTGCTCTACCCAGAGGGTCATTCTCTCAAAATCTGCTCCAGAATCCTATTCCGACTGCTTTACAACGACGACGGTCTGCCATGTCTGTGTGCTATTGACCGCCAACGATCATGTACATGTCTTATCGGGCTTATCTCAGCAGACAAGTGTCTTTCAAAGTACTCTTACCCCTGAGACCAGACGTTGGACCCACACGTGTCGAGATGGCTGGCCAAGGGCGTCAGGCCCAAGCTAGGGCGGAAGGACACAAGTCAAATACTCAAAGATTGTTGAACTTACACATAGAATTCCTCTCCACCACTCCTTATCAGCTTAACCCCTCCGTCCAGCATCATGCACGATCTCGAAACCCTCAGAAGCGGAGGCTACAAAGACCAGGGCTTGGCTAGACTGAAGCTCACCTGTCCCCTGAAGTCCTTCCCGCACGAGATATTGACCCTTGGGCAAACCCTGGAACAACTCGATCTTTCCGGCACGGGCCTCTCGTCCCTGCCATCAAACTTCGGCCAGGGCCTGCCGAACCTCAAAATCGCCTTCTTCTCACAATGCGCCTTCACCACCTTCCCAAGCGAGCTGGCGTCCTGCCCGCAGCTGGAGATGGTGGCCTTTCGCGGCAACGGAATGACCGCAATCCCTGAAGACGCACTTCCTCCGAGGTTGCGCTGGTTGATTTTGACTGACAATAAATTAGCAGCGCTACCGAGGAGCATTGGCAAGTGCGTGCGTCTTCAGAAGTGCATGCTGGCTGGCAATCGCCTGGAATTGCTGCCCGAGGAGATGCAGGATTGCACAAAGCTGGGCTTGCTGCGTCTCAGCGCAAACAGATTGGCCTCGCTGCCGGACTGGCTATTCGACATGCCGGAGCTGGCTTTTCTCAGCTTTGCCGGCAATCCATGTTCTGTGCCTCTCGCAGCCACATTCTTGACGAATGGAAATGGAGCTTCTTCAACGACGAACGGGATCAACGGAACCAATGGAACCAACGGCACGGATGGAGCCGCCAAAACCAACGGCAACGTTCAAACCAGCGGCAATGGCATAAAACATCACACCTCATCTCTCGCCCAAGTAGCATGGTCCGACCTCGAAGTCTTCGAAACCCTCGGCGAAGGCGCCTCAGGCATCATCTCCAAAGGCCTGTGGCGCGTCGACCCCGAAACCAAGCTGCAAGTCGCCATCAAGCTCTTCAAGGGCACCCTCACCAGCGACGGCACCCCGGAAGACGAGATGGCGGCCTGCATCGCCGCGGGCCAGCACGCCAACATCATCGACGTGCTCGGCCGCATCCACGGCCACCCGGACGAGGCAGCGGGCGCGTTCCAGGGCGGCCTGGTCATGCAGCTCATCCCGCCGCAGTACCGCACGCTGGGGCTGCCGCCGTCGATGCAGTCGTGCACGCGCGACCACTACCCCGCGGACGCGGCGTTGTCGCTTGAGCGGGCGCTGGGTGTGTTGGCGGGGATTGCGGCGGCGGCGGCGCATTTGCATGCGAAGGGGATTGTGCATGGGGACCTGTATGCGCATAATATTTTGACGAGTGAGGACCACGCGCTGTTGGGTGATTTTGGCGCTGCGACGGTGTATGGGACGATGAGTGGGGCGGGGAAGGTGGAGGGATTGGAGGTTCTTGCGTTCGCGCACTTGGTAGAGGACGTGCTGGGCCTTGTGTCTAGAAGGGAAGAGCACAAGCAAGTGCTTGATGCATTACGAGACTTGCACGCGAGATGCGCTGTTGCTAGAGGTGCTGATCGTCCTAGATTTGCTGATATTGTCAAGGAGTTGGGCCAACTGTCCCCGGGGGCATAGAAGAAGGGCGTCGGACTGTATTGTCCGATCATGGTAGAGTGGAATTTTAGAAATGTAGACTTAGAACCCGGATAGAATTCATTAGACAAGAGTATACAACTACGAATAAATTTCCACCTGAGAGGTTTCACGCAAATAGATGATGTTGACAAGAGTATACAACTACGAATAAATTTCCACCTGAGAGGTTTCACG
>PYFS01004754.1:0-37122 GCA_003671545.1 Ophiognomonia clavigignenti-juglandacearum | reverse complement strand
GCACCACGCACTCACAGCACCACGGAGCCGGCCAGCAGCACCAACACCACCACAGCGCAGGCGGCGGCGGCGGCGGCGGCGGCGCGGACAACATCAGCCCCAGCACCACGCACTCACAGCACCACGGAGCCGGCCAGCAGCACCAACACCACCACAGCGCAGGCGGCGGCGGCGGCGGCGGCGGCGCGGACAACATCAGCCCCAGCACCACGCACTCACAGCACCACGGAGCCGGCCAGCAGCACCAACACCACCACAGCGCAGGCGGCGGCGGCGGCGGCAGCAGCAGCAGCGCGTACCACCACACCAGCCCCGGCGCGGCGCACGAGAGCAGCAGCAGTGGTGGGGGTGGAGCGGCAAGCGGCAGCGGGAGTGCGGCGCAGCAGCAGCCGCCGCGGGACTACTACCCGTCGCCGGCGTCGTGGACGACCACGGCGGGCGAGAGCAGCGCGCCGACGTATACGAATGGGGATCACCGCGCGTCGTACCCGTATTCGTCGGATCAGTACAAGACGTCCGGGGTCAAGAGTGACCCGCACGCGCCGCCGCAGCCGGTGTATCCGGGCCAGGCGATGAGCCATTACTCGTGGAACTCATGAGTGAGTGGGGAAAAGAGCAGGAGGGGGGGAGACCTCAGGATGGGGCGGCGGAAAAAGGCGGCGCATGATCACACCTCATGCGGTCTAGGAAAGCCTTCAGTTCGATTTCAACGCGAACCACCGCCGACCACCAACATGCTCTTCCGACGCCCACTGAACTTGAACCGCCCTCGCCAAAGTTCGAAGTGCGACATCTAATTCGTTCCTGTCCCTTTCCGACCGACATACTTGTACCAACCGCTTTTTTTTTTCTTTTTGACGAACGCATCTCACGGCCGAATTTCTTGGATACCTACTTCTCTTCGACGTCTTTTGTTACCACCGAACCACCCCAAACGCTCAATTCGCAGGCGCACAGAATGGCGTTTTTGGCCGTGTCTTCACCCCGGGATTGATGCACTTAATTATTCACTTTTCTTCGTTCTTGGTTGCAGGCCTTCACCTCGGTCAACCCCACGTTGAGGGCGGAACAGACAACTATGTTCTGCAGGTTTTTAAACTTTTCCCAAAGAATCGATACCAATTTGCCCGATTATGTTTTCTTGGCTCGCCCGACAGAGCCAGCGAGGGGGAAGGGGAAGGGGAGAGAGGGCTGGAGGAATGGTGGAAGTCGTTGCACAAAGCGTGCCGAGGGAGTCGAAAAGAGATTTCGAGGGAGGGCTTTTTCTGCATATCACAAGGAGCAATACGGGACGATACGGTCCCCACTGAGGCTTTCTGCTATTTTTGTCCTTTTTTTTGGTGTCCCGCCCATCCCCTTGTGGAAATCGAGAGAGCTTGAGAATTCAGGGGATTTGTTTTTGGGGAACTTCTTCGGGTCTTTCCCTTCCTGGCGGCATGGTCATATCTGCATGTGTCTGAATACCCCCGTGATAGAGAGGGAAACAAGGGAAATATCAGTTATCCCATTTTGAGGACTATACATGCGTGCTGATGACTCTGCATCAGAGTGTTCCACGTCTAAACAGCAGCCGCGTGCTGTGGTTTGTGGCATGTATATCACGTGAGGCCACCCTGGAATGGACTTCAGGTGAGCGCCATGTAAGACGCTGACAACAATAATTCAACTGATGTCGTGCCAGTTCGACATACCACGAAATGTCCTCACTCAGCAGCATTGTTCCACGCACAAATCGCCTTGCTCGGTGATTTTTGTGTGCCGCGGCCCCTCTGAACCATCATAAGAAGACATGGCAAGATCCCATCGCCACTTTCGACGGCATTAATGGCCGGTACGACCCGTGATCGCCCCCCTACCAGATAACAGGACAAAACGTAAATTCGGTGGCTGGCTAGCAAGGCACTTCTCTCTCTACTAGCCGACCAATTCTCCTAGGCGTCTGGGTCTCCAAGAATCTGGGTTGTCCCCTACACGACCCAGTATGATCTGTAGGTAGCTGCCGTACTTGGAAACAGCAGCATTTCTGATACATTTGCCGTCATACAATGATACAACCGGAGGCGAACATAAGCTCCTACGGCCCTGTCCTAGCAGAAACGTAGTCAGGCCGGATTGAATTCCACTATCAGCCAAATGGCGTGAGTATGGAGCGAATGCTGGTATGGTGCAAGGGTGGCCCACGCTTTTCGTCTGATAACTGTGGTTGGGGGACCAAGAAAGGGGAAGCTCAGCAAATACGGAAGTTCGGACGATGGGTTCATAGGAAGTTGCCTGCTTGCTTTCCATCCAGGGCACCCAGCAGATGGCCGTTGACTTGCCTTGGAGGGGTTAACCCAATCCAGGCACCGGAAAATCTACAAGCTTCGATCAAAGCGGACGGGTCCTGTCAAAAAGGAAAATCACAAGCATCAACTTTGTGCATTCTACGACGCTGGAGTGCAACGCAACACGGAGGAGCGCTCCTAGCGCTCCTGGACATTGCCGCCTCATTCCCGGCCGCATTGGCCCCCTACATTTCGTTATTTATCCGCAAGATAAACTCTGGTCTAGTTTCTGGACAAGCCGTTGAGCTCTTCTTCATTCCTGCAATAGAGTTTCGGCGGGCCGCGTTGGATCATGCTTTTCCGTATCCCGTACATTCGAAGTTGTTTACGGGATGGGACTGGCACGTCCAACTTTCCTGGGCGCGAAGCGGGGATGGAGGCTGCAAGCCTTTGCCACTAGTGGTGTTCGAAGTGGAACTTGGACTGACAAAACTCCGGTAGCTTTGGACGAGCCTTGGGGTGGGGCCATGAAGGGATCCGTGGACGATGATGGGTCTTCCGGTTGTAACTGTACGGAGTAAGGAGGGAGGGACCGTTCTGCGGGGAAGGAAGCCGTGCCGGGATGTTTGGTGATCATTGAGATTGTCAAACTTGCCCGGTACCACAGTATTTTCCAAACTTCGTGAGGACCTTGGGAAGGATATAATTCTATTGATGTTCGGGCACGAACAAGGGTCGCCATGTTGGTCGTAGTGTATGCTTGTCTTTCAGAAGTTCACCAGTTCTTAAGTCACCTCGAAGACCACATATCACTGACATAGGAAAATATCTACCCGATAGTGATCCTACCCTCAGCATTTCATCCCGATAACGACACAAAATCTCCGCCCTTGCATATCAACGCTCACTTATTTGCATATATATAACCACGGCCTGCTGAGGGATCCTTGTTTGGGTCATATTCTGGGAGACCCTGGGCTGGTGTATCCATGTATTTATGAATGAGATACGACATATTGTTCATAGCACTGTGTTTCTAGGCTGTTAGATGAGTATAATCTTGCAATGGAACCTCAGAAATGACTCGACACTTACGCGTTCCTGGCTCTCTCATTCGGTGTCACAGCAGAGGCCTTGAGGTCAAATTTCACGCTGTAAGCCCATTCCGGTCGTCGAATTCTTCCTGCGGCTCAGACTGTGGGAAGACCCGCTTGTACTCAACCAGATATCGCTGACCGAGATTCTGCACACCATAGCGCCTCCACATACCGATATCCAGCTCACTATGCCCGTAAAAGCAGCCCACATCAAGAAACATGACGTCGCCAGTGTCTTCGTCCGTCCCGATGTTGCTCACCCCTGCCCCCACAAGTCACCATGGTTGAGCAGGGGCTGGATGGGGATCCGGTCCCTTTTGCAGCGGATCCAGCAGGGCCGGAACGACGGACTCCAGGAGATGCTCCGCGGCGAGGGACAATTCCGGCCCAGGCGCCGCTGGCCGCGGCATCTGTCTCGACGGATTTCCGAAGAAGTCCCGTGAAGTATACCGTCCACTTGGTTTATCACCTGTCCGGGTGGGGATTAGTTATTCCGTCGATGTTAGGAATATCGAAACCAAATTTGCATAGAGAGAGACCTGATTGTGGAGCTGAACCGCGCGCTACGCTAATCTTGTGGGGTCGGGAAGGCTTATGTCCAAGTGATGAAAGTCCTCGATGAAGAAGAAGGTACCTGCTAAGTAGGTATCTGGCGGGCAGAAGGCGTACTTGCCCCAAGACTGCGGTTGGTACCAGTCCCGGGATAAGATGATTGATGAGGGTTATGGCAGTATGTTCATCACGGCAGAGTTGTCGGCCATTTTCGCCGACGGCTAGCTGTGGTGAAATAATTATTCTCAGGACCATTGTAGTTGGTGAATTCCTGAATCCGCTGTAAGATTCACCACCATACGTTGATACAATACTGTCGCATGTCTCCATTTGGGAATTCGACCGTTACACATCCCGTTTGATTCCATACTGAGTGACCATAAAACTCTGCGGTCCTGCGTGTAATCTTGTATCATCATCCAACGGGGAAGACAAGCGTGAGCAGAGTCAGCTCCTCAGCCCTTCAGTCAGCAACTGTTTTGCGTTTTCAGGAAAGGTTTTCACCTCCGTAAACTACCAGATCTAGAGGATAATCCCCATGAATCTCCGCCAAAATGCCCTCATTTCTCTGAGTAATGCGGAGAGGCATCATTATGTGTGTGACAATTGCCCATGTGTGGTCACGCCAGATTTCGTCACAGCTTCATACATACAGAATTTGACCATCCATGATATACCGGAATTCAATTCGCAGCCCCCATACAAAGACTCTCGACATCTTGAGGGCCGTTTCTTTTGAGGCAGAAGATCACCACGCGGGGATGGCCCAGCCAACAGCGCCAGCCAACTGCCCCAAGAAGAGCTGCGGTCAGTGACGGCTGGCACCCAACCGGCGACCAGCTGTCAGTGCTCCATTTTTTTTTATCTCAGCGAAATGCCATGTCAAGGATGCTCTCAGTTCAGCGACGCCGCCAAATTTCCGTGAACGACCGAACCTACCATCACCAACCTTGCACATCAACTGCCTTGATTTCGAAATCCCCACGACTCCTTGCCACGAACTCCGGAATTCCCAGGATTGAACGCGTCATTTCCCCTGGTTGCGTGGCTGGCAGGACCATAGCGGCAGAGCAGTCCACGTCACCCATCGCGTGCTCGGTTGGGTCAAAGCGGAAGTGGGATATTGCGACGGTGGGAGCCATGGCTGATATGTTCGACATACCAAATGCAAAGAGGTGTGTGCTGCTACCCTGATGCTGGTATTCTGAGAAAGGGAGGCTTACCATGGTGTAGGGTTCGGCGAGACGACCTCTACGGCTCATCCTCGGATGCAGGAAGTCATGGCCAGAGCGACGGCGAGGAGGATGCTGAAGTGCGGGCGAAGCTGAACGAGCGGCTTTCGAGCCTGCTAGGCTTGGACCTTTCATCGATGGCCGCGCCCGCGTTAGAGGAGCAGCCAGAGGATCCGGCCACCACGGTCCAGACGCATCAGGACGTAGATGAAGGCGGGAAGCAGGAGGAGGAGTTCGAGTTCCGGCTCTTTTCCACGGCATCCAAGACCGCTGCGCCGGTCAAGGTAGTCCTTACCGAGTCCGACGATGAGGACCCGGATCTCGGGGACGGCGCGTTCATCGTTCCGACACGACCAACTTCGTACTACCTGGCCGGCGAGCCCAAGCCCGAGCAGCTTGAGAAGTACCGGCAAACAGCCCTCGCCGGGGACGAAATACTGCTGGGCGCGCGGAAGCGAGCATGGGGCCTGGAGCGGCCGTGGCGGATTGTCAGGATCAGCGCTTCGGGCAAGCTGCTCTCTGCAGCAGTACCAGCTCCTGCACACCAAGCCCCCTCTTCCAAGGTCAAGACGACAGCCACCATACGAGCCAGCAGTGCGCTGGCAGACGGAAAGGACAAGCGGAAGCGCCCGGGCAAGAAGCGCAGAATAGCCAGCAGGACCAAGGCCAAGGCGGAGAAGGCGAAGCGCGAGGCGGAGGAGAGCCAGCGGCTGACGAAGGAGGAGCACCTCAAGGAGAAGAAGAAGCGGCTGAATCGCGAGAAGAAGCTGAAGCGTAGGGCCAAGGAGAGGGAGATGAAGCTCGCGGGCAAAGGGCAGGACGGCTCGCAGGCGGCGGTGTCTGAGGCGGCGGGCTCGGGGTCTGATGATGGCTCGGATGCGTAGGCAGCTGCATCATATTCTGCCTTCACCAATATTCCCAACAAGCATTAATTTCGCCATTGCGAATGCATGTCCGTGTGGGAGAGGTCTCAGCAGGAATGACCACGGGTCTCTGAAGCCGGGGAGTCTGACACGGCACACTTGCGCCCAGCATGCCTCAGCTCAAATAACATTGATCCTAATCCCCCTTTGGCCAAGTCGTTGGGTTTGCGTTAAAGATGCTTTTAACCCCCCAACACACCGGGGCCGCCCCCCGTGGGCGACTTCTTCAGCATGCTCCGATATTGACCACGTAGTGCACTTTGAGCAGAGGCTACGAGGCTCACATGATTAGTGGTAGCCTTTCTGTACAAAAAATCACGCCAACCGTGACTCCTGACCACTTCATGTACAGTGCAAGTGGGGCTGAAGTTCGGCGCAGGCGGGCAGGTGATGCCGGGCGTCCCGGTGCTGCACTGGTGGGATCAAGCCTCGAGCCAGTCACAACACGGACGTCCGTTACCTATCTCACAGAGTCGACACTTAGATTAGGACTGACATCCTCTCAAAGTCTTCTTCACTACTCCCGAATCAGTATCGAGGCTCTCCTGAGTCCTGAACGCGCAGCCCGCCCGCAGGCCACTCTCGACCGCCAATCCCCGGTGCACTGAAGGCAGAACGCCATCTTTTGCAGCGCCCAGCACTGAAAACATCAGGATTGGGAAGAAAGAAACGTTCATATGAAAAAGACACGAAGAAAAGGGGCAAAAGCCCCGAAAGAGCCAAAACTTTGGGCCTAGAACCCACGAAGGCCGATCATGGAGACCAAGGAATAACATAAACCCCCGAAGCAAGTCTATGGTGCTCCTGCTGCCTTGGAAAGATTGAAACATACATTAACCCGCACGGATCTAGTTTGTCTCACAACTTGAATGCAATCAAGGTATTTGGCCACTCTCCATTTCCGTTCTAGCCCCTGCTTCTCGCATCTTACCGCCCATCTTCTCTCAACCTCTTCACTTTGGCTTCTCCTACTTCCCAGGGAATTGTACCAGAAGGGTAGTCTGGCGCCACAGATAATACACGAGGGTGTAAACCCCAGGCTATAGCAAGAGAACTGTTCATTGACACCAATATACTCTCGCAAAGCACTGCTGCACTTCTTCAAAACATCTCCAGTCCCTGCACTACACTTGAATCTTTCATGCGTGTTTCCCAACATCTGAAAGGAATGTGTAGTATTTCGCAGATCAACCGAAGAGAACGTCAGACTACCATCGGACCTGTTCGATCATTACTATCATGTACAGTAGCACGCGAGTGACAGTTCCGCTGCGGTGTGCCGGGCAATCCGCCCTCCATCTGCCCCACCTCCAAACCCACTTCCTGCGGAACCACATCCACACCGCCAAAAACAGCAAAAATATACAACACCGGGTATTCGCTAATGGTCACCCATTTAACTATTAATCCAGCCTTTTGACTTTCTCCTATAGGCCAGAATAGCTACAAATAGTTGATAATGTTGGCAGCTCATTTTGTGGTGTTAAGGATGAGAGTTGTTGAGGCCCGGCGTGGAACGGTCATGGCCGTTCTTCTACCGTTGAGATCTGACCGTATTATACCTGCAGCTTAACAAAAAGTTAATATTTAACATACTTTATATTATTTCTAATATATTATTTTTCGATTTTCGCTTTATGCTGTATAATTTTAGATAAGCGCGCGCGTAGCTAAATAATTTATTTAGCTATGGCTTTAAAAATTGCGGTTATAATAAAAAATAATAGCCCCGTTATAGTCTATATATATTACGGCTTAAATAAGATAGTACGTTATTCAGCTATACCAAAAGATCTATAAGTTAACCGACTACTAATCGATTGCTTTTCGCTATTAATATAGTTATTCCGTCATAGTATACGAAGTATAGTATAGAATATAATAATATTAATATTATTATTTCTTGTTACGTTATGTATATAAATATAATATCTTCGTATTAGATTAGAATTCGATAAGAATAGAAAATTTGAATTATTATTCGTATTTTTATATAAAGCATAAGATTTCTTTCTAAACTCTTCTGGTTTTTCCATTATATCAACCAAAGCATTTAGCCTCAAATAGTAATGCTGGATTATGTTAATTAACTCTTGAGCTATATAATGATTAAGAATATATATCTATACAACTTATTCTTCAAGATTAAAAGATATTATATAGCTTCGGAATATATCGAGATACCGTTATATATATAGCTCTTTATTAAATCTAACAATATAATAATATATCCCCTCTATATCCCGCATAAGGGTTTTGATGATATTTTGCCTTAAACGAATTTCGGAATCGAATAAAATACGCTTTCTCTTTTATATAATATTGATAAATCCGGCATACTTTAATAAATCTATTAATTAAAAGCTGCCCAACCAAGGTTTACTAAGCAAGGCACCGGCGATCTCGGAGATAAACGGCACAAACTATTACGGATGATTTTTATTAAAGCTTATAATATACGATTACGAAATATTATAAATTTCTAAAAATCCACCGGGTTTTAATATCCGCTAAATATCTCGAAAGAAATATTCTTACGAATATATATAGCCGTTTATATTAGAAACTTATACAAAATCAAAGCTTTACGTAGTAAAGTACTAAAGCCGGTTAGCGAAATTATCTTTTAATACTAAGCAATTCGATTAAAACCAGCTGTAAATATAGATTAGATTATAATCGATAAATGCCGAATCTACCCCGAAAATAAATGCTTTTAGGTGCTTTGCCGAAAAATATCTAAAGGGCGTATATAATATATTAATTTCGAATATTTATATATATATACGAATCGCTAGCAATAGAATTTATACGCTCTATAATCCGAAGCCATAGCTAATTTCGAGAACTTTCTTATATCCAAAATATATAAGCGGCGCTTTATAAAAAGCACTTCTATTAAGGTAAAAATAATGGTCCTATCTTTGTAATCGAAATTTAGATTAAATAATGCGTGTTGGCTATGGAGAGAATATTCATTGCTCTCGCATTGATGCGAAGTATGTTTTTGTATCTCCGTGGCCATCATAAACTGGCTAGATATATGCGATCAGGACATCGGCGTCAGCCTGAGAAACGCGTGCTTGCCACTGGTCTATGTTATATGGATCCAGGTCGGTAACACAATCTTTGTTCTCTTCATGGATACCGTCTTGGCCATCATGCCTTGGTTTGTGCTGTCGAAGGTCTACGTTCCGAAGAAAGAGAAATGGGGCGTGGCCTGTTCCATGAGCCTCACAGGATGTGCAGCAATTGTTTGCATAGTCCGGTAAGTTTTATAATAGCTCTACAGACTTGACTTACGTATTAGATCTGGTTTTCGTCTAATGTTTCCGTGTTACAGGACATACATCATGTCTGTCACCCAAAGACTGGATAAACAAGGAGTGAAGAACTGGTCTTGTGGGTCATACCCACAGTGAGCCGTCAGTCACTCCTAACTCCCTCCAAACTCCAAGCACGGCAGCAACACTAGAACCTAGAAATAAAACATGAAGTGTCAAGTCAACGACCGTCGACGGGAATTGCCTCCACCATCTTCCGCAGCTCGAGCAGGGTCGGCCGGTCGTCAGGCGATTTGCGCATGCAAGCGTCAACAACAGCTTGAAGTGGTTCAGGCACGGGCCACTCAACTTGATTCGTGATGGGCGCGTTGGCATAGACCATGCACTTGATACAGTTTCCAATGTCGTAGACGTCGGATCGGGTCGTCCATCCCGAGTCCTCCACCCCACCATCAAAGGCGATCTCCGGGGCGGCGCGCTGGCCCCAACGGCTCTCGAGGTCGCAGACCACCAGGCGGCTACCGTCCTGGGTGAAGAGGCAATTGTCGATCCGGAGGTCCCGGTGCACGATGCCGAGGTAGTGGAGGCAGAAGAGGGCGTCGATAATATGGAGAATCCAGCGCTTGTACGTCTCGAGGGAGGAGAAGCGTGCCAGGACCGGTCCGCGAGTTGACAGCTTCTCGAAGACTAGCTGTCCATCGGCGGAAGCGCCGAGGAAACGGACGATATGTGGAGAGAGAACGGTGCCGGGGCATGAGCCTCCCTGACACTTTAAGAGGTTCTCAATCTCGCTCCTGTATTTCCCTTTCTTAACGAAATGCTTGGATAAGTCGACATCGATAAGCGGCAGCTTGGCAGTGAGGTCAGAAACATCCTCGAAATCGTCTTCGGGTTCTGTTGGATGATTGGGGCATTTGTCGAGGCTGCGAATGACGTTTTCTTCGATTTCGTAGTGACCGTTCACCGCTGGTAGGGGGCGCTCAAGGCGAAGAATATCACCAGACAGTGTTCCTGGTACGTCAAAGAGGCGAACGTATTGGCCCAGCCGCGTATCGTCTTTGTACCAGATTCCAACGGCCGGTTTATCGCCAGGCACAAGCTCCATGTCCAGAATAGGCGGTCCTGTAGGGGGGAAGGCATTGGACTTCTGTCGCTTTGCCTGGTATTCTGCTCGAAGACGAGCGACTTTCTGGCTGAACAAATCCGCGGCCTCGGTGGTAGTGGTCGTCATGACTGCGGCAAAAGATGATTCTCTCAACGCGTGCACAAAAAAGTAGAGAGGCAGAACTGGGCATGTAAGGTGACTCAGTCTTCCTTTCTATCACTTGTCACTTTGTCAGCAGCTTTTGTGTGCCCTTCCTCGTAAACCAGGTGGCCAAGCGGCTTCGGGAGCTAAGTACTAATGTAGCTCAAACAGGAAATGATTGGTTCCAGCGTTCTCCACGAGCAGAACGCGTGAAGAATTGGCGACACCGCAGAAGTGGGCTGCCGTGTCCAGTGCCCCTAGAGGGCGGGGTTTGGCCCCCTGTCAGGCGGCCCCTGTCGTCGCATGGGTCACTTGCGCGCCGCGCGCCTGCGCGCTGACGCGCCTGATGCTTTTTCTTTCCCACCAAGGCATTCACCACTAACAATCCTCACCTCTGCCGCGCCAGACCGTTGAATCGCTGCCCAAAACACCACCAAGCACTCTCAATTCTACTCTCATTCGAACCGCCGTCGTCGACAATATCCAAGGACACTGATGCGGACCTGGCCGCCGCCAAGGCGGACCTGCGCACCGAGGCCGACCAAACCAACCGCCTAGCTGACCGAGACCTAGAAGAAACCGCCGCCGCCGCAGGACTCGACCTCAAGATGCCCTCATCTCCACCAGAAGCCCTGCCAGAGGCAAATGAGGTCCTTCCTCTGCCACTGCTGATGCTCGCTCCTGAGCACGGCAAGCAGTTCAGGACGCGTGAGCAGCTGAGTCATACTTTCTCTTGCACTATGCTCAGCGAGGCCTCGTGTTCAGCAAGGCTATGAGGTCGCCTAGAGCAGCAAGGCCAAGTGCAAGCAGTGCCGCAAAGTCACTTTCTATTGCATCCGTGGCGGCAGAAAGGGCTACGTTGACAAGTCACACGATGGTCAATCTGGCCACGGCCTAATAGAAAAGCCTGTCAATCTCAGATCCAGCTTGATTGTCTCCAGCGCACTGGTTATCAGTGGGAAGTTGACACATCTATGACCAAACCACACACCAACCAACCACCCGCCAATCATCAGTCCCTTCGCCGTCTCCAGACTCTGCCAGATCGATGGAAAGGGCAAGCAGTTCGTCAGACCTCTCACGAACTTTACACGCTTGACCTGCTGCGGGCTGGCCAGCGTGCTTCCCCCTCGTTACCAGACGCCGATACTGGCGAGGTACAAGTGGGTGGCGCTGATCGATAGCAAGGAGCCGGAAACTAGCTCTGAGCACCGCTTGATCCACGAGCACCTGGCCCGAAGGGAGCCCGGCGTCGCGTAGGATAACCGCTGCCCTGGTCGTACGCCACGACGGCAGCACCCCGCGCCCAGCGAGCACCATCACCTCGTCCAGCTGACGGAAAAAGCCAGCCTGGCGTTTCTCAGTCCTCCACTTCTCCGCCCCGTACGCAAGCATGGGACCTAGAATAGAGGCAGCGGCCTTCTGGACCGCGCATACCGGCGGACCCCTCGTGGCCCGCCCAAGCGCCTTCAAATGCCGGGCGACCTTTAGAGCGGCTGCCGCGCGCTCCGCGACGTGCCGGCGCCCAGTGAGCTTCCTATCGAACCAGTAGCCTAGCCAGCGGACCGCCGGGTGCTGCTTGTCCTTCTCCCGCTTCGGCGAGTAGTAGAACCGGCCAGCAACCTCGACGCTAGTGCGATCAAACAGCGGCTGCGCAAGACCACGTCCCTGCATCCCAAGCACCTCCAGCTGCAGACAAGGACTAAAGTTGCTCAAGCGCCATTCGCAGGCATTTACGCCGACATTGTGAGGAAGTTATGTGAGCATTGTGCGGGACGATTAACCCTCAGCTTCTGCTTCGAGAACCGAGTTTTGTCTCAGCAGACCAACCACGATATTTCTACCTCCTGACATCGCGGTCACGGCTTTTCTCAAATCTTGCCCTCGCGCTGCAAGTTCTTGGCGAACTGCTCTCCGACGCCGAGCACAGTCTCGCTGCCGTCTACTCGCAGCTTGCGCAGGGCGAATCTCGGCAAGAGTTCGTGGTGTGGTTGTTGCGTTCCAGATCTCCCTCCCATTGAGCTTTGTTGTGAGCAGGCTGGCCAGCTCGTCGCCGATGTCGTCAAATCCGAACTCAGCCTCCAGAATATACTCCAGTACTTGCGTCCAGATCTGGTCCTGGTCTTCGTATCAGGTGGCGGGTAGCCCGGTGCCAGGTGAATCTTGGGTTTCATCGCGAACGAAGGACGAGGTATGACCTCGGACTCGATGACCTTGATGGAGATGTGGAGGGAGTGATAGCCTTCCCGGAACTTCTTCCGGAAGGACAACCCAAATCCAGCTGCAACCAACTTCTTCGGAAGAAACCGCCAGTGAAAAAAATAGATGATTTCTAACACTTTGATCTCCTGGTGTGGTTACGAGGATCCATCATTCCTTCCAGTCCAATGCTTCAACCCCACGATAAAACTAAGCCCAGGATTCATTCACGCCCTCCGCCTCCAGCATCCGAAACAAGAACAGCAATGAGGCAGAAAAAGACCAAAAAAGAGACAACAGAGGACAGCGTGCACTCAAAATCCAGCCGTGCGAGGGACAGATTCAGTACAGGGCCCCTCGTCGAATCACACCAACTCGATCCACGGTCTTGAACTCCAGCCGCTGCAGGTTGTGGCCATCTTCATTTACCTGCAGCTCTTCGTGTTTCATGAGACTCGACTGTTCCGCACCTGAAGCTCCATCATCCCCATTATGTGAGGTATCTGTCTGTGAAGGTTCGTCCGACAATGCTGCAGGCCCTATATTGAGAATGGCCTCTCCGTAACGCACTCGCGTTGTCCCCAATTTTCTCATGAGATTGTCGACAGTATCGTTAGAGCTCCCGATTTGAAAGATTGGTGCACCGAAAGCCTTCGAAATCTCAAATGCGTCCGTCGAAAACCTGCGACCAAGACGATGCAATCCTGATGAGAGGAATACAATCATAACAACTTCAACAAACATACAGCCAATAGCAATGCCAAGGTACCGATAATGAGACCTATAAACAGACACTATCTTGGATTTCGTAGCACGAAGGGTTTGTGCTGACACTGTGGATGTGCCACTGTTCGATTGGGCAATGGCACTCCTGAACATGAGCTCTCGTAAGGTGTTGACAATGTCCGTCATGGGGTCCGTCCATGTCAAGGCGCAGCTGCCGTAGGTCGAGATATTGGAAGTAAGGTAGTTGCTGGCAGCGCTGCCCGAGTCTGAGCTCGACAGAGAGGACTGCGTCACGGCGCCGGCCTGGTCTGGCCCTCCTGCGGAACTGGCAGGTAGTTCAGAAGACACCTGTATTTCCGCACTGGCTTGTTAGAGTGATTGTACAATGCTAAGGTCCTAAGACCCCGAGGCTAGGCGGCGGCCGTTGCGCGAGAAGGCGACGGAGAGGACATAACCGCTATGCCCCTCGAGCGTCGCCGTGCAGGCGCCGGTCTCTGCATCCCAGAGCTTGACGGTCTTGTCATCAGACCCCGAGGCTAGGCGGCGGCCGTCGCGCGAGAAGGCGACGGAGAGGACAGGACTGCTATGCCCCTCGAGCGTCGCCGTGCAGGCGTTCCAGTCCTGTGCTGTGAGTGGCTTCCTAATTATCCAATCTGGCTCTTCGTTTTGGAATAGCTTCCGTGTCAAACTTTCGGTTGGGCTGAAGATGAGTGCTGATGAGTATATTTGTAGAGGGGCCTTCTTAATGATGCTTCTATAAGAACCAGCGAATCGATGAAAATCTCGAGCCAGATGGAGGAGATAGGAGTCCGGCATTATTCTCTGAACTCGTTAGCAATTGTAAATTATTCTGTACTGGCTGATGACAAACCTCTAGTAACTGAACAAGCTTAATCAATGTAAGTACACCCTCTGAAGTGCTTCCAAGAAGGCCGAGAGTTTCGAACTAATGCAATAAGTGACCCCGTAGGAATGTATGAATTGCGTCCATATCGTTATCACTTTGAATCTCGCAAAGATAGTCAACCCAATACGTACAGGCGTATCGAATCGGGGCGAGTGGATCTGGGCTTGGGCGTTTGAGTTGAGTTTGTTCGATGGTAGTGCCAGGATGCCTCAAGCTATATATGTCTCGTCGGAGGGTTTGAGATATGGCTTTGATTGACCTCGATAAAACGGATTGATGTTCGACTTCTTTTCCAGAGGGAAAAAGGACCTTAGGCTCCTTTTTAGATAGGAAGTCTTTTGCGGATTGGTTAATAAAAGACATATCGTCGCTTTGAAGAGTAAGGAAGGAGCCGCAAAGTTTGATGATTTCTTCCAAAGTCTCCTGGTCGTTTTTAATTTCGTCTGAGGTCTTAATAAGAGATATCAATTCTGGTAAGGTGATGGGCCGGTAAGCAATCGACACAATAGCTAAGATCTGCATATACAAATCAATATCCTCTGAGCTGCGAATATGCTGTATCATGCTCTTATATAGGGTATTTAGTCCTGGTGGAAAATCCCGCAATTTGGTCCGCGTATGCCGTTTCTTGACTTCGGGACGGGCCAGCTCTTGATAGACCAGAGCTACCTAAAGAAAGGTGCTATTAGCGTGGGATACCAAGTACTGGTGGACGTATTTTTGGAGCTCCGAGTTAAAATTCTTGACCTTTGCGACTTGGTCTACCTTGTAGCTAATATAAGTTCGAACAGCAGTAGAGATTGAGGCCTTATTTAGTTCGAAGGATAAGCTGATTCCTTTTGTAGTATTGCCCAGCTTCTCTTCGATGGCAAGCCAGTTGCGACTAGACATAATCCATTTGGCAGCCGGGTATGCCGTTGATATCTGGATAATAAAGTCTAGAAGTTGCGGCAGACCCGTTAAATATTCGTCGAGTGTATCGATGAATAAGTAGGTTGGGTTTAAACCTGAATCTGGAAGAATGTTGCTGAAGATTGCAGTCAAGGCGATCCAAGTATTCGCATCCTCGAAGAGTTGTTTGTCTCCGTAGTCGTATTTCTTTCGAAGATGTGATATGAGCGATTGCTATTGATCGACGAGCAAGTAGATAAGACCGTGTAGTACGGCCGTAGCGTTGTTGATGCGAGAGTCGGTAGCCTGGTAGAAGAAGTAGGTTGTGTTTGTAGCTGGCTGTATCTGTAATTCATCGATGATTCCACAGAGCAACATCGTTTTCCCTTTGCCAGGATCGCCTTTGACCTAGAGCAGCCGGCTTTGGTCTTTATTTCGCCACCGCTGGAAGTTATGATTTTCCAAGATCCATTTATACGAGTCTCGCAGTAGGCCATTTTTTGTCTGTTCGATTCGTTGCTTGTCGTCACTAGGATCAGTGTTTCGCAGGTCTTTCAGGCACTCCTGGTTTTCTGCCGGGTAGTAGATGTTTATTAGCTTTACTGTTCTCCTGGCTTTGAATAACCAAGACGGGTGAAAGGTTGTGTTTTATTTACTGTTGATCTTTTCCTGAAGCCGATGAATGGCCTGTGTCTTGCCTTCGCCATAGACAAGTGCCATGGAAATGCCGAAAATGCCTAGAAGACAGTACGCCCAGTCTTCTTTCTCGGTAGTCTCGCGTGTCTTTGCCCATTGGAAGCGCTGCTTAATACTGAACTGAGTAAGGGCGTTTCCCCGAAGTGCTGGAATTGCGATCCTTGTTACTTCGTGGATCTGTTGCTCGAGAGACTTTTTGTCGCCAAGCCGTCGGCCCTTTTTCGTGAAGAATCCGACCGATGCAGGTGCAAGAAGCTCTTGGAGTGTCCAGCCTCGAGTAAACCATTTGCTTGCTCGGAACGCTGATTCCTATCCAAGTTCAGATTGCTGGGTATCCGAGATATCTAACAAGTATACGTAGCATCGAGCTGCATTTTGGTACCAGCGGAATATAGAGTTGATTGCCTCAGGCAGCTCGGCTTTGCTTGATTTGTTGATGTAGCAAATATCCACCCAGAAGTGTCGTAGGCTATCACGCTTTGCTTGCTTCGCACAGAATATGATCTTCTCGTAGCCAGTCTTATTCTTGCCGGTGCCATTAACGAGATCTTGAAAGGTAACCTCTTCGGCTTCCAACCCCCATGTGTGCGACAGTATAGCATACTTGGGTATATCGCGAGCCGGGAGGTCCTTCATCAGCTTGAATTCATCGTCACTGCATTCCAAAAGGCGCATTGTGTTAGGCGCGCTTCGTTAATGATGGAGGTCGGCTGGGGATCGTTGGCTAGACCCGTGCTGGCGGGCCAAAACAATGGATTGCGCTGTTGGGATCATCCAAGAAGCAACGACAGATTGAAGGTACGGGGATCCTCTTTGATTTTTACTCTATTTACTGTAATATTCTTATCTTATCTAAAGTCGTCGCCAATGGAAAGACGATGCGAGACGCTCTGCCCGCGCGCTTAATATCTACGTAGACGGCAGCCACGCTTGCTGACGAAAAGCTTACAACATCTTATCTCCCACGACTTCAAGGAAAATCTAATAGAGGCTTTTGGCATTAGTATCGTTATTGCATATACTATATCAGATACTTTATAACTACATCCTATAACCATAGACCTTGTCAGCATCGTCGATAATCTCGTTCGCATAAGCCCGCAAAACATCCTGTGCTTATGTAATCCGGTTAGTATCCTGATGGTATACTGCGCTATAAGCCAAAATGTCTTCAAAGCATAAAAGCGCGACCTGTTCTCCGTGGCGGTGGATACGGGTAAAGGTGCCCTGTAAGCGCAAAGCTGAAAATCATAAACTAA
Source organism: Ophiognomonia clavigignenti-juglandacearum (assembly GCA_003671545.1). Taxonomy (NCBI): domain Eukaryota; kingdom Fungi; phylum Ascomycota; class Sordariomycetes; order Diaporthales; family Gnomoniaceae; genus Ophiognomonia; species Ophiognomonia clavigignenti-juglandacearum. The sequence continues at coordinate 19,846 of PYFS01004754.1, read as the reverse complement.
AATTAAAACATAAGCTATACAGCCTAATAGCTTATTTTTCGTATAGCCCGAACTATAATATTATATTGAAAATCCAAATATTCAAGCAGATACGCTAATACAATGCTTTAAGCAGCATAAAATAAACGGCACTATTCGGCCGAAAGACCACGAATTTACACGCTTAAACGCTTTAACATCCAAAATTAACTACGATACCTAAATTCTTATTATCTAAGAGCATAAGCATTTATCTGAAATGATTAATAAAAATTATCTATATAAATATATAATACCGGATATTCGCTAATGGTCATCTATATGATTTTCTTATCGTTAGGTAGATGCGTTCGCAAATTAGGGAAAATCCCTCGTTATACTCCTATCGTATATAACTAAAAATACTCCGGCGTAAGAAATTAATTTTATATATATTATATTTCTAAGAATTCGAAAACCTCTTTTATAAATCAAAAGCCGTTAAAAAGCATTTATCCGAAATTATAAAAAGCTTTATAGGCTTTAACGGTTAATAATATTTTTGTGTCGCCCGTATATAAGTTATATAGCTTTTATAACCCAGATCGAATATTTTTTTTTTTTTGCTTTTACGATAATATAAATAAGCGCATAAAGCTGGTTTATTCATTAGGATCGCAATCTCTCGATTAGCTTTAAATTATTCGTTAACCAAAAATATATCGTCTTGCTTTAATATAATATTATTAAACGTCTTATCGCGTATAAGGCTACATTATTAATTTCTATACTAAGGCAAGCCATCGCCATTTAAGCCTAAGATTCCGTCTTGAGGTAGGTTTATAGCGTTTAAGATTAGATAATCTATATTTATAAGCTTCGATTTATCGAGCTTTTCGGCTAATGAGACGGATTCGAACAAATAATGCATCTCGATATCTATAAGCGACGTTGATTAAATAAGATCGTATGGATATCTTAATACCTCCGGATTAAACTTATTTATATATAACCGGATAGCTTAAAAAATAATCTTGCTTTATATGAAACATTATCGTCGGGATATATTAAAAAATTAACATTACCGAAGCAAGCTTTAAAATCAATGCTTGCTTTACCGCTCCTTAAGATAAATTAAAATAATAATATAACCCTTTTAAATAATAAATCTATATATATAGATATTGTCGGTAGGTTATATCACCGGTGGGATATAGTAACGTATACGTTATTGTTTGAGTCGATTCTGTTATTAGTCTGTTAATTCTGTTATTGGTCTGTTAATTCTGTTATTGGTCTATAAAGAGAGAAGAGTAAGTGGCAGCCGTAGGGCTGCCGTCAACTAAATCTAAATGCGGCCCGGAAGGCGCTAATCCCGATTAGGACTAGCATCGGCGTTGCAGCTAATTACAGGGCCAACGCATTCGCTAGGCCCACTACTACCTAGACTTGCCCGATTAGGCAAAGCTGACTAAGAAGGTATGAGCCTATACCAGCCCGGCTGGGCTCACATTACAATTCCTAATTAATTATAAAGTTAGCCGTATATTCATAAAAGCGAATAAATTCTACAATTTTATTCCGAGGTTTCTTATAGCTAATATAATAAACCGTAATACTAAACGCCCAAATAAACCATCAGAAAATTTCAAAAGAAAGATTATATTGTAAAATACTTGAATCTAATTATAAACGAAGCTATTTTAATATAAATTAGAAATCATTTAAATATAAATTATTATTAACCTATTTTATAGCATTAATATTATCTATATGTTTCTGGCTATATTCAACGAGCTAATTAATAATATTCGAATAATAAGCAAGGTTAGATACTATAAGCTTAGGCGATAAGGTCTTATTTATTAACGAGTTCGTTACTAAAAAGCTGCGGTTTTCGGCAAAGAGATGCTTAAACCGTAAGGAATTGGCGTCCCCTAGGTCATCATCGCGGATTATACTTATATTATCGTTATTTATATCTATATTTTCATCGCTATATATTTCGTAATTTTTATTATCAAATATAATAGGTTATTATTGGGCAGCCTTGCTTTAATTACGCCGAAGAGCCCGATGATTTTCGATTTTATAATCGACATTATCGGTATTTTTTATCTCTTTATCTATTTTAACAGCTTCGCTATCCAAATTCTCTTCGTCTATCTTAGCAATTTTGCTATCTAAAGTTTCTTCGTTTATGGCTTATGATCGGCGCTTTATATTCGGAAATTTATATCTAGTTTTCGGGATATTAATAATTGATTTAAATTTATATTGCCCGGGCTTAAGCTAAAGATTTCTCGTATAGCTTCGACTAATTTATAATCTAAATAATATAATATTATCGAAATTATAAATTATATATATATATATATTAAATCTAAAAATCTAGCTTATCTACTAAAAATTATATTCCCATATTTTTATTATATATCGGGCAAAAGAATAGCTTTATCGGCTTTTTAAAAATATGTAAATGCTTTTTTATAAAATAAATAGTAAAGTTATAACCGCGATTATAAAATAAAAGATAAAGAAAATATTGAATTCTATTATTCGTATCCTTTTCGAGCTCGGGCTCGAAGAGGTAGAAAAGCTTCGCAATATAGCCATACTCGTTAAATAACACGCTATATTAACTATCGAAATAATAAATATCACGTCTATATTATAACCATTTAATTACCTTATTAATAAAGATTTTTCTTTTCGATAATATAATATATATATAATAATATCTTTCTCTAAAATAAATTTATACTTTAAATTGAAATATTAGGAGAAAGCAGGGCTTAATATAATCGATATTAGATAAAAGAGATAAAGCGCTTATTTATATCTTTTATATTTCCTATAGCGATATGGATTTCGATATTTAGCAAAATTATTAAAAGTAATATTTAACGCGGTATATAAATTATACGAGCGTTCCGTATAATTGCTTTATTTTAATATATTATAAATTATAATTAGATCGAGCGCTTGCCGAAAGTATTCTGGATATTAAAAGGGGATTATAAAATTTATAGAATAATACGATAAAGTATATCGAATCAATATATATCGCGCTGAAAAGCTTATATAGCTAAATAAATATTAATACCTCGGGGTTTTGCTAGTTATAGCCTCGCCGTTTTGCGGGCTTACTAACGATATATCGAGATTATGCTTTAATATATTTAAAACCGTATCTCTAAATTATAATATAAAAAGGATTATAATTGCCTAAAAACTAGCTAGCCGTATATATATATATGTAATAATAAACTTTATAAATTTATATATATGTTCTATTCTTTCTAGCCCGGGAGAATTTATAAATTAGCCGATATACGAGCCGTTATAATATCGAATAAATCTTTTGCCGCTTATTAAAAAAGCATTGCCGTATATAAATACTCCGTTTATCGATTTCCCGAAATTATGTAGTTTATCGATAATTTCGAAATAACTTTTACGTTTTTCGGTAAATTTTAAATTAATTAAATATTTAAATATCTATTGCAATTTAAATATTATAGGTTTGAATTTGATCTCGATAGCGTCTTTTTAAGCTTATTTAATAATGTGTAAAATATAGTTTAATTAACGAATATGTGAAGGGCCGACCTAGGAGGGCTACCTGTTAGGTGCCTTAATGAAATATGATTTCGGATGAAGAGCTAAATCTAAGGAAACTATTAAGGAGGAGGGCTGCCCTTTAGATATAGGTACGGGCTATATACGGACCCTATCCGGACCCTGTCCGGACCTTAGCCAAAGCTAAGCATAGCTTAGCCCATCATATACCTTCTCCCCCGGGTCTTTAATATTAAGCAATATCGTGCCGTATAAATCCCGCGGTGACTGCGAAACCTTATAAATAAAAAATTATACGTATTGCGTCCTTATCGAATCGCCCCTATACTGTATATGATACGGCGCCCCGCCTCTATCCCTATCGCGTTAATTACGTTAGCTTTTTCGTCCTTAAGATAATACTATACGCTGTATCTATTTTATATTTCCTTTTTCCTTTTTTACTACCGTATTTCCCAATTTTTTATATAACTACGCCTATAATTTAACCGTAACTTTCCCACCCTAATATAGCAATAGCAATAATTACCATTATAATATTCGTCGCTATCTTTAACCCTAATAACGGCCTCGGTGGGTCCTACGCCGCTATTGATTTATTTGGTCGTGGCTCGGATAATGACGATAAGCGGCGCCGCCTTATACGCGGCCGTAGCCGTAGTCCTTATGGCTATTATATCAAAAAGAAGAAGAAAAAGCCGCGCCGCGTAATAAGCGCGTACGCCGTTTTATCGGATTCCGATAATAAAAACGCTATACTGCCAATCTAAATAATAACCATTTGCCGCCTTTATTTCCGCAAAATATTTATATTACTCTATATTTTATTTATATTTAACCCGATGTTAACCTTAGAAATAATCTAAACGGACCGGTAAATTCGATTATATATATTTTAATAGCCGCTCTTATACCATTTGTTAGAAAAGCAAAATTATTTGTATTTAGGATAATAAGATAATCGCTTTAGATAAGGTGGTCCGCCGGGCCCGCTGCGATATCGCCGAAGAGATTAAAAAGGGCGAGTATATTATCGACCCCGGCCGTTTTAAGGGTGGTTATATCCGTCGGTACCCTTTTTTTACCCTATATTATATATCCCTTTAGGATAATTATGATTAAGCCGTCGCCGCTTATAAGGCCGCTTCTTCTATTATTATCCCCGCCATTATAACGGCCGGCTTTATTAACGGTCGTGGTCGTAAGCTAGCGCCCCTTTCGATTCCTATTACTCGTGCCTTTATCGCCCTTCCCTAAACCTTTAATATAAACCATTTTGTAGCTATTATAGCCGATATTGCTCGAAGTAAATCATTATACTTATTTTATACTTGCTTTATATCTATTCCGTATTTTTCCTAATATATCTTAGCTATTATCTAAAGCGCCCGCATTATATTTAAAAATATCTAAATTATAATTTAATTTTTACGTTTTAATGGCTTTAGCGGCAGCCGTTAGCCTTTTAACCGCCGCCGCTTTATTATGCGTTTGTATAGCATTTCCCCGCGCCGCCGCCGTAATCGTAATAATTACCGTACCCGCTCGCCCCCCCGCGGCCGCATTATCGAGGAAAACGAGGAGCAGGATCGGGACGAAGAGGACCTGGATAGCCAGGATAAGGACGATAATTTATTCGATTCCTTTATTCTCCGGGGCCGTTTTAAACGGCGCTATTAATAACCGAATACCTTTATATAACCGAATAATAAAATGTAAATATTATAAGACCTTAATATTTAGGTGTAATTCTTAATATAGAATAAAATATTCGGTAATAAAAGGGTGGCGATTTAAAAGATAGCTTATAAGGTAGCAATCTAAAATAGCTATAAGTAAGAATTTAATGTAGAATCGGATAGCGCTTAAATAACCTAATATAACTAACGTTTTCGTCCGTACCTCCTTTATACCTACTCCGTATATAACCCCCCCCCCTTATCCCTGTGATGTAATTAGCCTTTTATAATTATTGCCCCTCCCCGGCCCTAAATCGCAAACGGCGTTATTGTAATGTCGGGCTATCGTTTTTAAGCGCGCTCCCTTATTATGCTTCAAACCGGTTTAGAGCTTCAATTTCTTGGAAATATTTTAGCGGTTTTTATTCCGGGTTATCATAACTAAGATATTTTATTAGCATTTGGCGTCGTTTGCCGCGGCCCCGAGCGTTTTTGGTTTGTAAGATTTCTTCGACGAAATACTTTTTATAAAGCTCTGTATTCGGCTTAATTAATATTATTACCGAAATAAGGCGGGATTCGTTTTATATTTGAAAAGGCAATATTAAGTCTATTAAACGTTCGATTAAATCTATATAAAAGGTGTTGTATAGGCCCTTTAGTATATCCAATATTACGTTTAATAAGCTTTTAATATTTTTAACCTAATATCTACGCTTTACTTAATCGAGCTTTTTATTCGGCCGATTTGTTTTAATATTTTTGAGATTTAGTTATATCTAATCTTTTATTTTATACCGCTCCGTAGGGCGTTGTCGGCGGTTTGCTGATATTTCTTATTGTTGCTAGGTTTATGCGATTATAAATTATATAATATCGTAGCTATCTTGCAAATATCGTATAAACGCCGCGGCATAAGCCCGAAGCGTCGATAGGGAAGCCCCGATTTTAGGTGCCTTTGTAATTAAATTTATATTAAACCCTCTCGTAAGCCTATTCGGGCTAATACCGGTAAAATTAAAATCCCTATTATTTAACGCCAATTGGCAATAAAGCGATTATTTAGCTTAATTAAATTAAGTATACGAAATAAAATTTTATAAATATTTTTAGATATTTTGGTTAGCTCGTTTTGTATTATTATCGGTTTCCGGGTGGTATATGGTCGAGAGTTTCTGATTTATACCGATTAGTTGGTATAATATCGACCAAAATTAGCCTGTCCAGTCCGATCTTTTATTGCTAATGATATCGTCCGGGAATCTATAGAATCGAAATTAATATATTTTAAATCGCTCTACGTAAGCTTCGGCCGTTATTAAATATATTAGTTTTAGTTGGATGTATTTAGATAAGCGGTTTATAATTACTATTAAATACCGCGGGCCGCTTTGCAAAAACGGAAGATCTATTATAAAGTCGATCGAGATCTGTTTTTAGAAACGGTCCGGTGGCGGGATTAGATATAATAACCTTTATCGGAGCTTCCTCGATTTCGTAGTCGCGCGGCAATTATTATAGGATGTATAAAATTTCCGCATATCCGACGATATACTATCCTGATAGTAGTTATATTATAAAGTACGGAAAATATTATATTTCTTAATATGGCCGAGCAGCGGAGAATCGTATATACGTTAGATCAAAAGCATTATTAAAGGCTTATAGGCAAGTGCCCAAATCCGTCCGCGGTATTATAGTATGCTTTTCGAATTTAAAAAATAATTTATAATTTATTCGCGGATATATGCCTTTTTAGGGAATATACGGTCGCCCTTCTGGACCGCTGCGAATTTATGCCTATAAACGACATCCGTTCCTATACCCTCGTCTTATAAGATCGCTAAAGGAATTTCGATAAATATATCCGACCTTATAATCGCTGTAATAATAAACGCGGGGATTATTATAATAGCTGTAGGGAATCCCGTTGGATTCCGGTCTAGCTTTATATTTAATCTTAACGTAAGTCTATCCGCTTTAGCGTCGCCTCTATCAAAGTTATCTATAATAGCCAAATCTACGACCGTTATCTTTTAGCGCATCTAGCTTACTAATTTCGAAATAGAAATCGGTTGGAAAATACGACTTTTATATTGCCGATCGTAAAGGCGATCCTAGGCCCGGCGAGAAAAAGCGTCCGGAACTACCGTATCTTTACCGGGGCGGTATTTCAAATAAAAATTAAATAATAATAATATTTCCGTCTAATATATTTATCGTTTAGATATTAATCGTAGCCGGGTCAAATATTTTAAGCTTTTATAATTTATAAATATAATAAAAGGGTCGCGGATGTTATAAAGTTTTGAGGATTATATTTCGAAGTATAAAATTATTGTTAATAATTTCTTATTATAAATATAATAATTCCGTTAAGTAGGCGTTAATCGGGCTGAATAAAAAGCTACCGGGCGTATAAAGTTATCTGTACCGTATTAAGATAGCACTCTATCAATAGCTTCCTTTAAGCTATCCGCTTTTATAACGGTAATTTTATCCGGATCCTATTAGGTAAACACCGGGGCTATTATAAACGTTTCCTTTAAATAGCGGAAAATAGCATCGGCCTTTTCCGATTATTCGAAAACCATATCTTTTTAATTAAGCGAATCAAAAGCTTAATAATTTCGGAGAAATAATTAATAAAATCCCGGTAAAAGTTCGCAAAGCTTAAAAAGCTTCGAATATCCCGAAGCTTTATAAATCGCGCTTATTCCGATATAGTATATACCTTCTCGGGGTTAGCTTTTACCCCGATATTAATTTCGATAATAAAACCGAGGTATTTCATTTTCTTTATTGTAAATTCGCATTTCTTTAGGATTAGGTTAAATCCTGCTTTTTATAAGCGGCGTAACACTTCGTTCACCTTTGCCATATAATCCCGCCGGGAATTATTTAAGAAAATTAATAAATCGTCGAGATACGCTGTTACGAAATCGTCCAATATCTTATACAAAGCGTTATTGATATATCGCTAAAACGACCTTGGCGCGCCCGTTAAACCGAACGGGCATATTAATTATTCAAACGAGCTAAATCTGGTCCGAAATGCTATTAACTTTTTATTACTAAGTGCGATTTTAAGCCGGTGAAACGCCGCCTATATATTTAGCTTAATAAACCACCGCGCCTTATTTAGAGAGCAAAGGGTCTTTTTAATTAATGGCAGGGGGAATCTATCTTATTTCGAGATTTTATTTAGGGCCCGGTAATCGATATAAAACCGCTAGCCCCTATCCGGCTTCCGGATTATAAGCATTAGGGCGGCCGCCGGGGAGGATAAAACGCGGACCCAACCTTTATCCATTAACTCTATGACCTATTTCTGTAATTCTAGCAATTAGTCCTGCGGCATAGAGTAAAGCGGGCCCTACGGCAGGTCAGGCGCGTTGCCGTCGGCATCCCTCTTTAATCGAATATGGTGATCGAAAGTCCCCCGGCCGCGCCGATCCGAAGCAATCCCTCTCCCGCATCCAAGGAAACCCTATAGTGCTTCATCCACAGCAATCCCAAAATCATATCCTTACTTATACCAAGCATAATATAGGCGTAAATCCGCATCTGGTAATCGTCTATATCTAATTCGAATTAGGATATATATATAATATATCGATGTTTAATAGTCCTTAGGACGCCGCTAAAGTCCCGGGGCGTCGAAAGCCGTATTTACTCTAATTTTAATTTCTATATTATATATTCGCTAATAGCAATATAATATTCGCAATTATTATTTATTTACGTATTAATAAAATGAATACGATTGATAAAGGCGGGGATTATAAATAGCGGCAAATCTATAATATTTTCTATCTTTTTATCCGAATCCGTATATATGTAAAAGGTAAAATTTTAGGGCTTTTATATAAAATTAGGCGTAAAAGCTATTCGTTTTCCGAACCGCCTTCCGTTTTTTATTTTTTAATAGCATTAGCCCTTATAATAACCACGGCGGTAATAAATCGCTCGGGAGCCTCCTATAGATAATCCCGGACGAAATAACCATTATTTCCGTAATAAAAATAATCTTTGCGTATATATCGTTCGTTATAAATTTATTAAGAAATTTAGCGGGCCCGGGCATAAGCATCGCTAGCTATAGCCGAAATATTTATATAGAGCGTTTATGCTGCCGAAAATTAAATTAGGATTAAGGCCGGGCAAACTTGGCCGCCACGCCTCTGGCTTGCGCTTTTGCCTTTACCTCTATTACCTCTACGCGGAATTAACGACGATGCTATATTAATTCCGGTCATGACGGTATTTTTATTTGTATGTAGAGGCGTTATCGGGTTAAGGGCTGGGCCTGGGCGTATATAGGTTGAAAAGCGATGGTTTTGTTTTATATCCTAGGCTTTTAACTTTTAAGTTAAGGTACGGTAATCCGCCACCGCGGATATGTATGTAGTTTTATCGATTTTGGTTGTAATGGCTTTGTCCCGGATCCGGTTTGATAATCGTCCTCGGAGATAATTGATACGTACCTTATTTAATTAATATAAACCACCCGTTATGCTTAAAAAAGCTTCGAATCGGATTAAAAACGAAGCAAAAATTTCGCCATTCGCCATTGTTATAAATTCTAATTCGACTAAGGCGGCCGCGGACCTATACGGATCCGTATAAATCTCGTCTAAATACCGAAAAAAGTCGTCTATATCGAATATCCTATAATGCCCGCTTTCTTTATAAAAGGTTGCGACCCGAGCCTAGACCTTTATATCTAATTAATTCTATAGCTATATTTATAAATCGTAACTATTATTAATAAAAATCTTATCCGTTTTGATAATATGCCGCATTATCCGAATCCAGGCCGGGAATATACGCCGATCGTTATTAAATTTAGGCTTTATATTTATATATTTACGTCGAGCCTTTATTAAAAATATCTTAATAATACGAGCTTCTAATTAAACGAAATATTTACGCCCCGTTATCTCTTTTCGCATAAGCGTAGCCGAAGCCCTCCTTTATTTAGCCTAAAAAGCCCGCGTTTTAAGTTCGGAAATACGGGCTTTTAGTAACGCTTTGGTAATTATTTAAATTTGCTAAGCCGAAAATTAAGGCGAAGGCTAAAGTAGAGGAAAGGCGTTGGTATATTGGTGGTATAGCTAACCCGGCGCTTAAAATAGCTGGAAAGCCCCCTTTTAAGCTTAAAGGAAAGATTAAAACGTATCCCCGCTAAAGTGCCGGTATAATTGGAATACTCCACCGCCCTAAGCCTAATACGCTAAGGCCTAGAATGGCTAGGATAATGCGTTACCCGAATTCGGCGGTGGAAATTGCTTATAGTTTAGGTTAGTTCGAAAGGCGTTTAAAGAAAACGAATCCCGTGCTAAAGGCCTTAAAAGGAAGCCCGTTATAAAAAGGGGTGTTTATTATATCTTTTGTTAATGGTTAGGCTAGGGCCCGTCCTTTATAATAAGGTCGAAAGGGAGGCGTATGCCCGTATCGTAGACGTAATCCGGCTATTTAGAATCCCCGCGATATTTTATCGTCGATTAGTAAGGCGGCTAGCCGGCGTCGCCAGACCCCCCCGTCATAATGATATCAATGTCCATGATAAGCTCCCGAATCTTTTGTAATAAGCTTAGGGGCGTCCGTAAAAAAATTATCCGAAATCAATATAAAGGGCCGATCTAAGAGGGCTATCTGTTAGGTGCTTTAATGAAATATGATTTCGGATAAAGAGCTAAATCTAAGGAAATTATTAAGGAGGAGGGCTGCCCCTTAGATATAGGTACGGGCTATATACGGACCCTGTCCGGACCCTGTCCGGACCCTAGCCAAGGCTGAGCATAGCTCAGCCCATCACAGAATAAAACGCATATCGGCACGCTTTTAAAATTATTAACGCTTTTTTTTTATATAAAATAAAGAAGCGCGTTAATATAGTATTTAAAAGTAACGATATATAGTAAATGCTAAATCTCATTATTAACGTAATTTACAATTACCTCGTTAAAATTGATTTTATATAGATCTATTGGAATATATCGAATATAGTAATTCTTATCGAAAATAGATCGAATATTAGAGAAAATATAATTCCGTAAAGAATCGGTAACGATAATTACGATTAATTAATAAATGTATACGGAAGCTAATATTAGGCGAAAAATGCTTATAATCAATACGATTGTTAGCTATTATATATATTACGTACGGGCGGAATTAATCCTTTTTCGAATACCGGCCACCAATCATATTCAATTTTATAGATTTATAAATATCGGATAATTCATATCGATAATAACGCTCTTCTAAATATATTCTTTTTAATTAAGGCGGAAATATCGCTAATCTTCGAATTTAGATTATTCGAAAAATTCGTATAGCGAAGAGAAACCGCCTTCGAATATATTATCTATAAAAGCCTAACTAATTAGCAAATTTATTAAATAAAGCGGCTTATATTTAATAATAATTAAAGTAAAATCTAATTTAAATATATATTAAATTTTAGCAATCATATATTTCCAAGATCTTTAAAAAAGAAAATTTAATTTATATATTATTTTATAATTATTTAGCGATACCGAAAGCCCGCTTTTAATATCTAATAATTACTATAACGATAAATCGAAATTGCTTATTAGCTAGACGGGCTAATCCGACGATGACGTCTTTATAACGGATGCTTATTATTAAGCTAGGCCGGAAGCCGCCTAATAATAAAAATAAAAGCGCCGTATAAAAAGCGATGCGTATACGCGGTATATATAATATATTAGCTAGATATATCTATAATATCTTAATAAAGAGCAGAACATCTTCGTTATCGCTTCTCGCTTAATAAAGCCCTAATCCAAATTGAAACCTATTTTCAACGCGAAAATGCTCGCGATCTATTATCATTCGATTCGATCATTATTCGTTTAGAAATGCTTATTATATTTTTATAGACGGATTAACCTTAATAATTTAGGCTATAGGGCCTATTGCTCTAAGCCTGTCTATATAAATCAGCGACCAAACCTTGCTATTTCCTAAATCTTATTATCGTTTATTTCGGAACACCGATTAATTGGCTTTTATAACCAATATTCTTTATAAATATTATATAGCTTTAGCTATTTTGATCGTCTAGTAAGGCTGCTAAATCTCTAAATCCAATATCGGCCGGTATTTTATAAACATTTTAACCAAATCTTCGAAGAATATCTAGTATAAGCGTTTGGTATTAGGGTTATCATAATATAAGCTATACTAAATAGCGTTTATATTAGATACGGGCAATATATTAATAAAAAAATTAAATGTATAAGAAATAATTAATTAATATAGCTTATAACGAGGATATTTTAGGCTTTAATAAAGAAAGGATTAATGTATTATTCCCAATAGCCCTACGTGCTTTCTATCTATAATTATATATTACGATAATAAATCTTATCGGCATTATCGATAATCTGGCCCGTATAAGCGTATAAAGTATTTTATGCCTTTAAACTCCGATTATTATCCTAGATAACGTAATTTATATTATCGCCCAAGATTCCCGTAGCAAAAGGTATTAAAAAGATATATAATAGCGGCAATATATTAAAATAATTGGATAGCTAGTCGAAGCTTTTAATTAAAAAGTAAATCGTCCCGGGTAATTTATCTTATTATTCTATAAAACTATTATCAAAATGATATAATGCCTTTAGAATTATATTTCCGTTAATCTGATAATCAATTAAATAAATATTATATTATTATATATAGATATTATAAAAAACGATAATAAGATATAAAGGTTAAAAAAGAAAAATTATAAAAAAAAGATTATAGCTCCGGCCTAAACCTAACTATTAATCCAATTCTCTTTTATCTTTTTATAATCTTTTTCCTATAATTTATTTCTAAGTAGCTGCATATATAACGGGATATATCCTATATATTGCTAAGCTATATATATTCGGATATTATAATCTATATTAAATTTAAATTTTAAATATCATTAAGGCTCGATATCAAATATAACCTTTAGCGTTATAAGCGTAAAGATATATACCTTAGCAGCTTTAGGCATTAGGCCGAGCCGCAACCTTAAGGTTAATATCAAACCACCCGGCCGAAAACGCCAATATAATGGTCTAAACAGCGTTTACAAGACCTCACAAAGCGACCGAAAAACAACGTATTTCGGAGCGATTTTTCAAATTATTCAGTCGCGCCCTTAATGGCTTATTTAGGGGAGAGCGGACGGGATCCCAAGTTTTCCACTAGGTGTGGTCGTACATGCTAATATTGAGGATGTGTGGGATTATATCCATGAATGTTAAGCTCAGGATTGCTATCACAGCTAGCAGGAATTGTGTCTGAACCAGACTTCAGTGAACCAATTTCACAGTGTACATTTTATTAGCGAAGCTGGAAGATTTTGTACACTGTAGTAGCTACAAAGAAAGATAGGTGAGAATGAAAATCATGTTGTATATTTTAGCTTTGTTCATTTCTATTTTGTAAGTATTCAATCTACATCACAATTGCTCGTACTTGTACGCAGAGTTGTGTGGGCTCCTATATATAATAGAACCCCCCCCAGGGGAGGGGGTCCCTGCACAGCCACCGACTTCAGCCCCTGTTGCGCTTTGAGCTTGTGACGTCTTGTCCCAATCCGTCACCAAAACCAACGCCAACAAACGTTCCAGCGATTCAGGTCCCACCTATCCTTTGACACCCAAGCCATCGCCTCTCTTACATATGGGCGATGCATTTCCTTGCCTTAGCTGACAACTTCTAACCTCACGGCCTCGCTCCATCCGCCCCGACAATGGCCGATCACGACATTCCCCTGGCGTCGCTGTCCTTGACGCACGTCTTCTACGTGAGTTTCCACGCCGGCAGCTATTCTTCCTAGCTTCTTGTAGCTCCCGTCTCTAGTAGCACCCAATTCCCCCTCTCTGCCAATCCAGCTAACCCCCCCTCTTGGCCGAACCTCATAGGACCCTTCCGACCCCGTCTCCTACCTCTGCGCCTGGCTGGCCCTCGTGCCCCAAGCCCTCTGCATCGTCTACGTCACTCTGATCTGGTCCACCCGCGAAGCCGAAGTCCTGCTCATGTTCGCCGGCCAGCTCGCCTGCGAAGCCGTCAACTTCGCCCTCAAGCGCCTGATCAAAGAAGAGCGGCCCCAGCGCATCCACAAGACGGGAAAGGGCTACGGCATGCCCAGCAGCCACGCGCAGTTCGTCGCCTTCTGGGCGGTGGCTATGTCGCTGTTCCTGCTGGCGCGCCACGCGCCGCGGTGGACGGACCATGGGTTTGGGAGGAGGAGACGCGGTGCTAATGCGGCGGCGGCGGCGGCGGCGACGACTACATCCAAAACCACGTCATCAAATGGCACGACGACGCGGCGCAAAACCACCACCGCCACAACACGCAGCGTGCCCTGGGGAAACGAAGAGTGGGTGATGGTCGAGACCTACGCGCACCGCCCGTGGACGCTCGCCGAGCGCGCCGTCGCCAGCGTCTTCCTTCAGGCCGTCGCCGCCGCCGTCGCCTGGAGCCGCATCTACCTCGGCTACCACACGCCGAAGCAGGTGGCGGTGGGCGCGCTCGCGGGCGCGGCGAGCGCCGTGGCGTGGTTCGCGGCGACGCATGCTCTGCGGCAGACGGGCCTGCTGCACTGGGCGCTGGACAGCCCGCCCGCGCGGGGGTTCCGGCTGCGGGACCTGGTGGTGACGGAGGATCTGGCGCAGGCTGGGTGGGAGAAGTGGGAGAGACGGGAGGATGGGGGTGCTGTGGCGAGAGGGGAGGAAGAGGTTGTGGTGAGGAAGAAGAAGTGAGGAGGGGCGATTTGCTGGCGCGGTAGAGAGCTATCTGCTGGATGTTGTGGGGCTTAGAATGTTATGTAGCATTTCAGACTGCGCTGAGCAGGCCTACGTGTTTATCATTGCAGGCGTAAGAACAACCAGAAATATGTTGATCTTGAGAAATTCGTTCGCATTGTGACTTTGCTTCATGGATGTTCTCCTCTTCAGCATCGTGTCCTATGCCTATGGAACACCGACGTAGTGTTCGAAACGCGAGCTAAGCTAAGTAAGACTTGGAATGCTTGGCAGCTGTTTTCCTCCCCTCCCAACCAACCCAGAAACCCTCTCTCTCTCTTCTCGCGGCTTGCAGCAAAATGAAGCAGTGCGTTCGTGAATGAACGAATGGATGTCGTGACGCCAGGTTATGCAAGAAAGCCCACACTTCCGGGATATATTCCTCTCCAACCAATGAATCCATGTTCGCCCCCTTCTCCCTCCCACACACTCGCGCCCGTTCAAAAACCCCCTCATATGTCTGCAGACGAATGGGAAAACAAATCCGTACAACTAGAGTTGATGGTCCAGTTCCGCCGCTCCCACACACTCAAGAAAAAGGTTTTAAGAATTAAACCGGAACGCCGATGCTCATGAGGTAAATTTGTCAAACCAGGTGACTTATTCGATGGCCAGCCAGCCCTCTTTCGCGTTCTATCGGCGCCCCTTTGCTTGTCCCCCACTCCGACCTTTTTTCTGTTCTCTTGATATATGTTCATGCCGTCATTCACATTGGACCCAGTCCAGGGCCGCCCGCCTGGGGACGGGGTAAACTGCGAAACCAGTCCGACTTGGGTTCGTTATTGTTTAGGTTTTAGGGATGGGTTGCGAAAGAAGAGATCCTGTCTGCCTTTTCGAAGTGGGGGAAGGAAGGTAGGTAGGTAGGTAGGTAGGTAGGGAGTAAGATGGTATTAGGAAGACTCTCAGATCCAGTCGGCCTTCGTGCCGGGCAGCGGCGTGGTCGCTGCGCTGCCCGTGGGTCGCGGAGGCGCCATGACAGCAAAGCGGGCGTCGCCAAATTTCGGCGAGCTGGAACCAGCAGCCCCCTTGCTGATGGGCTGCCTCCGCAGAGAATTGTTGGATGCTGTCCGCCGCATGGTGGGGGGCTCCTGGTACACAGTCGGACTGAGAGTGATGAGCTGGACCTCAGGGAGCTCGGGCCCCTCGCCGGCGTCGGATATGGGAGACACCTCGGACGAGGGCGCGTCAGGCTCGTAGTCCGTGTTGACGGAGATGGCGGGCGAGCGGGGCACCGGGGGCAGCGTCTTCATCCTGCGGTCCTTGTCCGGCGACCGACTCGACGCGGCGTCAGACGGGAGCGTGAGCGCGGGGACGGTCGCGCTGTACTGCGAGTACGAGGAGTCGGTCCGCGACTCGACGTCGGCAAGGGGCGAGGGCCGGTAGACGGGCATGGTCTGCACGTCGGGAACGTCGGGCACCTTGGTCATCACGTCGATGTCGGTGCTTTTGCGCGGCACGTAGTCCTCGACGTTGGAGAAGCGGATGCCGATCTGCACGGTAGCAGTCGAGCCGACCGACGAGTCGCGCTTGTGGCCGCGACCGACCCACGGCTTGACGACTGGTGGCGGGTTGTAGGTGTCCCGCGAGGGTTTCGAGGTCATGGGTGAGTAGGCCGTTGATGGCAGGACTGCAGCTGCCGCGGGGGAGTCGTCGGAGTAGAGCGAGTATGGCTGCTTGCGGATCTGGGACGGGGACGTTTCTGAGGGTGGTTGCGTTGGCTCGGGAAAGGCCGGGTTGGAGGGGATGGAGATCTTTGCTGAGAATGGGCTGCGGGCAGTTCCGTAGCTCAGCGGAGACGGGAACCCACGCGCGCTCCCGGCGTCGTCGGCGTGCAGCAGTTCAACGTGGCTGCCAGAGCGAGCTCGGCTGGTGGAACGGTCGACGGCCTGCAGGGAGTGGCCCGAGCCGTGGTGATTGTGTGGGTCGCGGGGGCTGAATAGGTCCTCCTTGCGCTCGTAGTCTCCGAAGTCCTGGTGCGCATATGAGTTCTTTGTTCGGAGAAACAGGTAAAGACCTGCTACCATCAGACCGTTGACGTTGGAAACGACGGCCGCGACCATGGCGAAGGTGAGTGAGTCCCAGATGCGTGTCTCCTGATCCAAGAACGTCAGGCTGAAGAAGAATGGTAGGACGAATACCTGGTCAAGTTAGCTACCGGATAATTCTCAGTTTCCTCCTCCTCAGTGAAACTCACCTCCGAGATGAACCCCAAAGTCAGGTAGAAGATCATCCTCGTGGCTGTCAATCTCTCCGTAGAGCTGATGGTCTGGCTCTTCTTCAACTTCCAGGACATCGCGGCGATGACAACAAGCGTGATGGTCGAGAGCATCAACAGCACCGCAAAGCATCCTACGGCGTAGGATCTGACGAACCAGAAAAGCGACGCGAAGCAGTAGTCCGGAGCCCGATCCGTGGCGGCCACAGCAAGCGCAACTAATGTCAAGAAGCCGACCATGCCGAGACACACACTGACGTTCCACTTCCCCCGTGGCGCGAAGTTCGAGCGCAGGCCTCGAATCGCCGTCTCAACCCCAAAAACTAAGTGAATAGAAGGTACAATAAAAACAGCTATAACACTGTTAGCCATCAAATCATCCATCTCATATCTGCGAAAAAAAGAGAAAAACTCACCAGGCAGCATAAACACTGCCGCTATGGAGCAATCCCTGCTCAGCAGGGCCTGTAAGCCGATCGACTGGGCGGCGGCAAAGGTAATGCTCTGGACAGTGATGCCCAGAGAAAGAACAAGAGGGAACACCTCAACGGTGTGAATGTAAAATAATCCAGACGGCGGCCTGCATGCTGTCAGTTCTGGGCCCAAATTCCAGGCTTGCGGAAAGACTAACGAATCCGAAGCCCTTCGCTGCATCCTCTTGTTGTATTGCCGGCAGCCATTTATTATGCCCACAGCGGTGATGAACGCGGCAAATGCATTAAAGGATGCCAGTATGATGGTCGAGGTCCGGATGGATTTCGAAGTGGCGAACTTGAGTGCCTGTGAGATGGCAGCGGTGGCCGCCGTGATGTTTGTGGATTCGGATTCAGCGGCGGCCATCTGGTACGTGCTCCCACCCATAATGCTCCCGTTCACGGTGGCCGCACCGGGCGAAGCGAGCGTCGTTCCGTCCCCAGTCGAATTCATGATTGTGACGTCGTCGGTATCGAGCTCGCGGAGACTCTCAAGTATCTGGGTGAGGGGGTTTCGTGGCGAAGAGGAGGCGGGTGATGGGCGACGGCCGCGCGAGTCTCCCCGGAATGGTTGTCTTTAGGAGACAGACATTGGCGTGATGAAGGTTTGTGGGACGCAGAGAGAGGGAAGGCGTAAAGCAAAAAGGAAGGATTAGCGATAGGGAAAGGAATGATGGCGTAGCAAAGAAAGAAGAAACGAAAGTGTGTGCACCAGGCCAGGCTGGAACGACAATTGTGAAAGGTGGATAAGCGTGTCCAGGGGGATGTCGATTTGCCCGCACACACTTTGCAGGGCGCAACCACGGACGAGTCGAAACAGACCCTGACCGAACCTGGCAAATGGGCGTTCGCGAGGCGAGGACAAACGGCTGTCTGCAGTGGGCTCGAGGGGGGGCCGGCTTAATTCGGGGGGCCCTGGGCGCACCAAGACTTCTTCGAAAGATCGCACACGCCTGGTCCATAAAAAGAATGATCGCGCACAGGGACAACGCTGGACAAAGTTTGGTCCCTCATGCGGACTTCACCCCCATCCCCCCAACCCCCAGACCATAACTAGCGAGGCCATCCCGTCCACCAAGGTCCTTGACAGCCATTGATAGCACCTACTACACAGTCAACGATGGCATTTCTTTCTTGTCTGTCTGCCATACCTTGGACACGCGATTCGTGGCCGTGCATCATGGTAGAACCCAGCCTCAGAAGCAAACGAGGCTGTTATGGGTCCATGGGCCGCGATGCCGAACTCGTGCTCGTTTATGTGGCAAAATTTTCAGTGCTGTCGTCACACTCATTAATCAAATCCCGACTGGATGGATCATCATCTGCATTCCAGCTTGCTGAGCAGGACAAGGTGAGGACGGGACTAGGTGGCCGCCACCTCTTCCGAACTCGACGATGGCTGGAAACACGTATGCCGCCCAGCGGACGAATCGCAAACCGCCTGGTGGACTGCGTTCCAACTAAGCTGCCGCTAGACTGAAGGAACGAATAGCCTCGCGAGGAAAGGCTGTTGTGGACAGGCGTGGTGCGGAGGCTGGCCACGATAGGACTGGTGCCAGGTGGGTGTGCCATCTGCCAGTCCACTGCCACGCAACACCTCCTTGCAGCATCTTTGTGCGAGGCAGAAGTGACGACGTACCAGCTGTCAGCTGCCAGAGCTGCGAAAGCGATGCAGGCGGCGAACAATCGTCAAATGTGGCAGCATTGAAAGATAGTTGGAGATGAGGCAGTCTTGATACACGCCTGGGTTTCGCAGTTTGGCGAGATCCCTGCTCACAACTCTTGGGACGACGTTGAATTTGGGTTGAGAGGCTCAATACACTAGGCCCACTGCGGCTTAGCGGAGCCGAGCGTACCCACTATTCGCGGGAGCATCCCTGTCCAGGAGGCGCTGAAGTGTCTTGGCTTACTTTGTACTGCCATGACATTTGTCCGACCCGCCGGCAACAAACACTTCCGACCTCCCACCCATCCTACCCAGACTCCACCATCACACGCAAAAATTCACGATGTGGTGGATGATGTAGTCAGGAGTGATGGCACCCAACTCTTCAGATTTACCGCATGCTTCTGACCCTGAAGGATGCAACCCCCCCCCCCCCGGAACTGTTTCCC
>PYFS01004738.1:0-37789 GCA_003671545.1 Ophiognomonia clavigignenti-juglandacearum | reverse complement strand
CTTATTTATTTACTGTTATATTGAACTAATATTTGTAGTTGAAAATGGCGAGTTTTGGTGTGAAATGGCGTACGTGATTCAGACTTTACGTGCCCTGCTGTAGGTAAACTTTAATGACTATCACAGTAGGTAGCGCAGGGCCTAACCGCACCGGGCGACAGTGCTTGTGGTAGTGCCATACCTACCTAGGTATGTTCCCGGGAAACCTTGGAACATTCCAGGGAAACATTAGACCAGCGCCAGCCAACCTTGGAACCTTGGAAGTGCCATTATTTCGACTGCACGCAGCCCTCATCAGGTCGATGCATCTGCTCAGTCAGTCAGTCCGTGCATGTGCCACACTCCGCCTGCCATTCCTCATTTTGAGAGGGACAAAGGCTAAAATAATAAATAAAGCAGCCCCTTTCACTGTCTTCTTAGTCTCGCTTAAAAGACCCTCATATAACCAGGGCCGATCGTCACCCACTTGCAGCGCAAATCCACCAGTAACCCCCAGCAACCAGCATCCAGCATCCCAGCATCCAGCGCCCGTCCCTCACTTCGGCTTGTTCCTTTCGCATTGAATACAATCATTGAACCACCGGCCTTTGTCGCGACGAACCCTTTTCTTTCATTCCTTCTTCGCTTGGCTTCCCCACTACGAACTTGTCAGCCGGCACAAACAGCTTCTCCCAGAATCTACAACGCACGCGCTTCACCACGCAGCTTGGACCATACACACACACACACAGACGATCTTGACTCTGCGCAAATGGCATCCTCTCCCACCACCGCCGCCTCTCAGCCTGCGAGGGGCGCTTCCAAGGTCAACTTCAGAACTGACGAGGATCTGGAGAAGGACTGGAAGCCCAATGCTCGCCGTCCTCAATCGTATGTCTTCCTCCCTCTGTAACTGCCTTCCAAGGTTATTCGGCCTTCCTCGCCTTGCCTTTGCGCGATGCTGACACAATGACTGCCCACTCCAGCACCATTGCCCGCTCCTTTTCCGCCGAGCTCGAGGACATCTTCCGCATCGACAACAGCGTTGCCGATCTAGACGCCAAGCTTGATGAGCGGTGTGTAACCAATCCAACGTCATGATCTGATTACCAGCGAGCGAAGCCCCCCCCGCCCCTCCACTGTCACACCTTGCCTCCGATTCTGTGTCTCCCTTACCGGTCAACGGCCGAGACACTGCAGATGCCTCCTCTCCCCTGACAATCAGAATCCAATCTCAGAATCAGACTGAGAAATACAAGGGCGAAAAGCTGACAAGCATGCTTCTTCTCTTTGCAGCAAGCAAGTCGTCCAAACTGCCGCGTCCGAGCTCGAAGCCCTCGAGGCCCGCATCCGCGAGATGGAAGCACGCCTCAGGGGCGGCGGCAAGGAGCCCGCGCCCCAAACTACGATCCCGGAACGCCGCGCCGTCGCACAGCAGAATAGCACTAGCACCCTCGTCGCCGACGCGAACGCACAGCAGCAGCGCAAGACCAGCGGCTCCTCGCGGCCAGGCACGGCAAAGGCCAGCCAGCAGGCCGTGCCCGGCGCCCTCCCGCCCACGCCGACGGCTAGTGAAGGTGAATACGAGTTTGTTCCCGATCCTTTTACCACCTCCTTCGGCCCGGAGTACCCCCGATACCGCCACCAGCTGCTGCTGCCGCGCATGACGACGACGACTGTCGGTGTCGGTGGTGGCAACAATATCAATATCGCTAGCAGCAGCGGTGGTGGTGGTGCGTCCGGGTCCGGCTCTGCACACGAGTTGCGCAGCCAGCAATATCACCACCAGCATTATCAGCATCAGAGCACTACTCTCAGTACCAATCACACCTCCAACCAGCACCATCTGAACATCTTCAATAAGCCTCCGCCAGCGCACGACGCAAGGTCGATCAAAAGCGTGCGCACTATTGGCTCGGAGAATGGAAGCGCTGACTTTGTAATTGTGCCTGGACCAGACGGCGATGGCGAACAGGACCACTAAGCAACCTACAATAATTGGATTATCGAATTGCAACAAGGACAACAATTTCGGCAACATGACGATGACGCTAGGAACGAGGATGTCCGACCGAGTTATCAAGAGCTGAGACCTGCCACAGCTTCATCGCTACCACATTTCGAGATGTCCTCCACGCCATGGTTCAGTGCTTAAGACTCCTTGAAAACGCGCCCTTTGAACCCTCTCGACCTGGCCCTCATTATATCTCATACTCGATAGACGGTGGATTCTGCCCCCAACCATGAAGACGGCGCACGCGGCCCACAAACCAGTCGCGACAATCCACCACCCTGTCTACGGCGTTTAGGACATGCGGCCCCATACCAACCCCAATTTCAACATTGTCTAGCCAGTTAAAGCCTCGTCTTTAACTTTTTATTCTACCTACTCGTTCTTATTCCCGCCTGCCGATCAACCAACCAATCACCTACCTGGTCTCGTGGTCGGATTTGGGGAACGATCATTTCTTCTAGCTCTTTAATCTGTGGGGCTTGTTTTCTAGGGTCTTGGGTTTCTGGCGAGCATCTGCCTACCCTGCCTCCTTGCGGCATCGAAGTTATTCTTCTACTACTTTTGACAGGGAAGGTTAGGGGACGGTTTGGTTTTTGCATTGGATCAATCGGCCGGATGGATGGACGGACGAACGGGGTTGACGAAGGAAAGGGGACCGCATATGTGATTACATGACCCCAAGTCTCTTCCACAGAGACTAAGAGGGACCAGAAGGAGAGGAGACAGGGAATCATGAGAAACAGTGAGAAGCGGAGTCAGGCGTGGGTATTCTTGGTGATTGGATACCGCATATTCATGCATGCATTGGCAGGAGAAATGTGTACATATTTCAATCCCTGCCCTTTTCTCGCCTGGCTGGTATTGTGCTTGGGTCTGGCTGTCAATATGCACGTGTCTGATGTTATCCCAGCATGCGACTCAGTCGGCGGTGACTTCGAGTGACAGGTTGGAAATGGGGGTGGAAAGGGAAGGCAACACGACTGTAGGTGGTGATCAGAAACTAACAGGTTCTCCGTGTATTGACGCGCTGTCGAAAGAACAGTGATTCGGCAGCGAACGACATCAAGAGCGAGCTGTTGTTAGACAGAGAGTGGGTGTCATTGACACTGAATGCTGAGGAAGTTGTGCCAGCGGGCGCTATAAGATGACACACGGGTCTCTGAGGCCACACTGGCCGTTCTAGCGGCGACACTCTGCCGGCTGAAGGGCTCTGCTCTGTACGACTACCACAACAGTAACTTGTCCAAGCGAGCCCCACCCAAGCGATCATAGCGCGGCGCTACATCCTGTCAACGGTTACGAATCCACCTTGCACAGTCGCACATTGCCACCCACCAGCTGGAAGCCAATTGGGCTGTCGCGATGAAAGAGGGAACGACGGTGGGAAAACGCAGGAGCGCAGTGCCAACAGTGGTAAAGTTGTCAGGAAGGACTAGCAAAATGACTGCATTAGAAAGGTAGGTATCTGAATTTCAAACCGCATCTCTCGCCATGCCCCATTACTTTCATTCATGACCATTCCAGGTCGGACACAACAAATTAACAAGCAACAGGAGATACGGAAGCGATGGCCACGCCATGTAAACATACGTATTTCCTCACCAAATATGTGTGATGACGAGACGCAGGTGACACCACAGACGGAAGTACGTATCCGGAACCACCTTTCTTGTGATTGAGGTGCAGGTCAGATCCACAATAAAGATGCGACAAGGGATCATGCTTAGAGACTAAGCGGCTTGCTGGCGAAGCCGACACTCTTGTTGGCGATGTTAAAGTCAACATAGACTGCCTTGAGGAAGACGTCGCCCATGATGGCGAAGCCCATGTTGCTTTCCTGGATACCACCGTAGCACCACGGGGCACCAGCTCCGGGTGCCACAGAGTAGTTCATAAAAGCACCAGGCACACGGAAGGAGCTCCAGTTGTCTGCAAAGCCGAAGTGGAAGTCAGGCAGGGTCTCGTTGCAGTGGAAGACGTACGCTTCGTCTGAGGACGAAAACACCTTGGACTTGACGTGTGCGTAGTATTTGTCGACGATGTCGCCGGGAGCGAGAAAGAGAGACGTGCCAGTGTCAACGATGGTATCCCAACTATGAATCATAGTCTTGTTGGAATTACCCACGCGCATGGTCGTCAAGTCGATCCACCAGTACCCCTTACTGGGCTTGACAGGCTGGTATTTAATGCTTCCGACAAAAGCCTTGTTGTCGACAGAGCCGAAATTGTACGTTCCGTTGGCGTGATACTGCAGATCAACGCCAATGTGGCCGATGCCGTGGGTGTAGAGTTGGCGGAGGATGGGCGGCATGGCTGGCTGACAAGTGGTTGTCAGGTTGATGGCAAGACCCATAAGCCCTGACAAAGGAGCATCATCTTTGACCAGATTGGAGCTGAAGGTGTTAGCAACCTCCACGGTGGCATTGTACACACTCAGACCACCGATGGTGACTGTGTCCCGGTACACACTGCCGCTTGCAGAGCTGCCATCTCCTGTGGCGAGTCAGTAGGCAATCCAAGGCTGGGATAGCAGGCAGAGGAGTTATACCGTAGCTGATGTCCCATGAGCTGTCATTGACAAGCAGGGCCGTGGAGGAGTTGTCGGGATTATAGAGGTCGCGTGGACCCAGCTCTCCCTTCTTGGACCCAGAGTTGGGGGTGAAGACCCATCTAGGGCGTTGCCAGGTCAGTAATAGGCAAGAAAACAAAGATTCGGTATGGTCGGCTTGAACTGGGGCCACTCACGTATCAGCAGATCCAGTGTCCAGGTCCAGGTTGACAGTCTGGGGAGGTGTACCGATTTCAATAGGACATAGCCACTCGCGATCATCTTCTTCGCCAAAGCCGCTGACGAGGACAGGCTGAACAGCTATAGACCAGAGTTAGCCACCTCCAGCTGCGGTGTTTGAGAACAGGGAAACTTGGAACCCACAGGATCCATTGTCATTGACAAGGTTCTTGACGTTGTGCTGGTTGACCAAGTGGGCGAACTTGGCCATAGCCTTGGCCTTCGCAACAATACCATTGGGAGAATGCTTGTGGTTGTGGACAGCGTCGATAGCGAAACCGTGACGAGGCATCATGGAAGGGTAGTTGCCAAGGACAGGGGTGGTGAGGATGCAGATGGCTAGCCAGATGGTCAACCCAGGCATATTGGTGATCCAGACCTGCATGGTGGTTCTTGGCGCAGAAAGAGTTTTGGGATACCGTGGGAAACAATCAAGACAATGTTTCTGGGAGACTTCAGAGACCAGAATGATGGGTTTGGCAGTCAGAGTCTGTCTCTGACGTCTGGTTCTGCAGAATGCCGTGATATGAAAGAGTGAGTGGAATCAAAGACGAACGAAAGTCGGGGCCATGGAGGAGGAAGAGGAAAAGTCATGTCGAATTCGACAGGTAACGCGATCGAGAGAAAGCCCCAGAGGATGAAAAGGTTTGTGCAGGTGCTCTTGGAGACTGTGACGCACTGTACCTTCCTCCAAGTTACCTAGATGTCGGACAGTCGGCCCTTTCACAGCAAGGTTGTCCTCTGGTGGGTGGTTGAAAGGAAGGATATACACTGTGCTTCTATGGCCTTCCTAAGGGGAGAAATGAATGGGCTAATGACCGCCCGGTCCACATGTATATTTCTGAATGTTTCTTCCATCTCGCAGGATGATATACAGCCGTAATGAACCATGTTCGAGTTGATATGCCATGGGCTGGCTCTGCCTATAGGCCAGCCACAGTCTCTTCCTTCAAGAGTCCAGGGTCTGCGCCTGGCAGGTACAACCATACAGAGGCGCTAAAGAACCCTGTTACATATTCTTCTACCTGAAAATTCCTCGAGTGGAAGGGAATAGTTCTGGAAAGGGCTGTGTGACTGCCAGGCTGGGCAAAACTTCCTCTCATCAAGAGTATCGACCTACCATCAAGACTCGGCAAGGAAAAGCACAAAGTGAACCCTACCTAGGTACTTCACATTACCCAAAATTAGAGCCGTAACTCGTAATGTGCGCAAGGGAAGTCCGTTTGCTTGTGTGACCCAGGTCCGTGGAACTAATGTTCAGTGGGAGTCGGTTATCTTGGGGCACCATCCCCCCCGAAAGTATAGCCTTCAGCAGGCCGTTCGCAGCAGCGAGCGCGACAACAAGTTTATCGAATGCTTCCACTTGACTAAATGTTGCATGCTACCTCCTTTCATTGTAGTTCATTTTCACCAGCCTGCTCCGAAGAATACCATGTGTCTTGCGAGCTTGCTCAGCCAAAGGCAACCCGCCTTAGCGACCGCACACATGAAACGAAATCATCACCACCGGCCAGGGACATTTGTCATACAGAAGCTGCAAATCACCGAAGCACACCGAGTCACAGCATATAAGACTACAGCGGAGACTTCGACGGTGGTTCTGCCCCAGTAGCCTCATCTGCAAGCCGCAAACGCTGTGTCACCGCCTTGGGCCGAGACATTCACGCCCCTTGATCCGGATTACAAGCACCGGCAATGTGGTCCCTTGGTGTCTGACTTGTCCGAGAGCACCGGGAAATCATTGAGAAGCTATCTTTGGCTAGACTCGTGATGACTGGTGAGGCCTCTGTGTTGATGGTATAGTATTGACGCCCCGAGACGGCGGGCTGGGACGAGGCACCAGGTCCTTATGTGCATGGCGATGTGTGGGTGCATTGGATGATGGTAACAGAGATCAGACCCATAAAATCTTGACGGTTACCGACAGACCAATTCCGGCAGCTCTCATCAGGGGAATTGTGGACTTGCGGTGACACCCTCCACCCGGCGCTCGAGACCGACCAGCAACGGGCCCAGCTCGGTGTGCTTCGGCCACTGACAGGTCGCCTCGCATTCTGTGATCCTCGCATTCTGTGATACTCGCAAGCGACTTTTCAAGATCAAAGGGTCATCCAAGACTTCCCATGGAGCACAGTATCTTGCAATGAGCCCTCCCCTGCCCTTCCAAATAATCACCACAGCGTTCCCACTACCACATCCACCAACACACCTCGCTACTCGCCTCTGGCCTTGTGTCTCTCCAGTTTAGACGTCGGCAGCGCAAACCTCGTACGGTCTAACTCGATCTTGCCTCGCAACCACTTCCCGTCACATCCGTGAGATATCACTCTACTCGGAACTTTTGAAGGCTGCACGAGATGTAATTTTCACGCTGACACGCAAGAAAGTGGCCTGGCAACAGTTCCCCCTGACCACTTTGTTTCCTTCAAAATACGCGCTCGGTGGACGCTTCCGAGAGATCTGGACCGGCACGTCTCCGTCTCAATGACCTGGTCACACCCGTTCTTGCTGGGGTATTTCTTTTTTCGTTGGGGGCAGAGAGAAAGAGGGCTTGGGGGGGGGGGGTACCGATTGTTCTCTGTGGTTGAGTCGAGAGACTGTCTCTTCTTGCAGCGAGCCCTGAGCCCGCCTGCCGCCAGCAACTGAGGTTGGGCTATGACTAGGTAACACCTGGGTATTTGGACCAGCTTGGTGATTGGAATCGTCACGGCCCATCTGCGGCTGCCATACCTTCCCACTGGAACGAGGTCTGCCTTCGTTGCGTTGCACGATGTAGTATCGCTTTACGCGACCCGGATTTGTGTACGTTTGCAAATCCTCAAGTCTAGAGTGAGAATAGGTGCCACTCGGTCCATGAAAATCTTGCAGACAGCTTGCCCGAGGGAGCAGGCACTTTGATGTGCCACGAGAGTGAGCTCAATCTTTGCTGAAGGCGGGACGGGACGTACGACACAATCACATCGAGGCTTCTAACTTTCCAGCCACCGCGGCGATTGCCTCCAAACCCGAGCTCTAAAACTCCAAGGGCCACACAGGAGCTGCTGTTCCACGCGGTCCGTAGTAGACTGTCTAGAGGCTGCGGTCCTGGCTAACGTCAGCATCTAAGCTATCCATTTTGCGCAAAGACCTGGACTTGGCTCTTTCTTCTCTAAGGACAATCTTGCTGGTCATGGTTGTATATGCCTTGCTTTACTACCTGGACCAACCCTCGACGTACTCTGTGATCGTCTAGACTTTGAGACCACGCGCTTGACGATTTTCAGAAGTCCTTGACACTGGTGGAGACTTGAGGCCTCCCAAAATGCGCGGGATCTGTAATCTGAGCCACATTACACTGTATGACCACCGTAGTAGGGACTTTGAAGGCAAATATGGTAGTGAATATCTTGTCAGAGGTCGGAAGGGGGCTAGGGCAAACGAGTGACGAGTACGTCTCCCACGGGACAACGTTGCTGGTGTCGAACGCCCCGGTAGACATAGTGCCTCGCACAACTCGGACCCTGCCAGTGAGTCCAAGAATCGAGCCACTGTTATGAACGAAGTTGCAGCCAGCCGCGAGAACGGCTGTGGCGATCAAGCTGTTGCGCTTGGAGGAACTCGAGTGAAGTTCGAGTGGAAATCTAGCTTATATAAGCATGGTATCGGCGATAACGCCTTATCGCTAGGCCTGGAGGAGCTCCGATGATGGCACTGACCGGGCGTTCCTTCCCCCATGTTCCAGCGCGCCAGCATTGCGCTACAGAGGACGGGAAGCCTAAAAATCCCATCTCGCCCATCGCAAACAGCAAGAAGCAGCCTCAACAAACCACCATCCACCCCCTCAATTCATCCAAATAGCGATCAGATCAATCGCTCTCGACGACCTTAAGCTTGTTGTATGTTCTAGACCCGCGTCTTGACGCGTTCGGACACGTATTTGACAGGTCATTTGCTAACCGACACTGCGCGCGACGGTTAGGGAGCAACCAACGACCCAGCTCAATTGACCGAGTATCGAAATACCACCGAACCCATCGCGTCGCCATCAAATTGCACTGTGTCCCATCGTCGCCATCGAGGAGGGTGATTTCAACTGACTATTCACTCTCATCGCATCGCGCGATTCGGTCGCCGTCACCGTGGCGCCCATCCACCTGCTACCGCGATACGCCCCGCCTGCGCCCGCGCCCCACCTCCCCGGTGACAGGCGGGAGGGTCCCTGGGGGATGGTGGACGCGGCTTCTTACACACCACTCGAGTCGCTGTTATTGTTCACCTGGATACGCAAGCAGGGCCTCCAGGGCTTCACCACAGACGCCCTCCAGCGTGCGTCGCACGATCTCATCACCCACAGCGTCGTCCAAGAAGACGACAGCTACGATGCAGGTCGTCTGACGCCCGCGTTGCTCGAGCAACTGTTCCTGCAGCTGCTGAACGAAGACCTGAAGACAGACGCCCCGATAAAGGAACCTGGCCCTAGTGAGCCACCGCTGTCGCCGAATAGTAAGAAGAGGAAGCGCTCCGGTCCTCCAGTCCACGTCAACAACCTCGACGAGGCCCGCCAGCATGCCGCCAGGTTGCCCGACATCGAGACGAAGCTGTACCACATCTACAAAGCCTGGTTCATTGCAGACCTATGGCAGCAGCAGCAGGAAGACAAAAGGTTAGAGGCGGAACTCAGGGATCTTGAGCGACAACAGAGGGAGGCTATAGAGGCCAAGAACCGGAGTGCTGGAGCCAGTCCTGTGAAGGAGGCTAGCCGTCCAGCAAGCACTGCGCCGCCTCACGACGTACAAAATCCGGCGCCAAGGACGAATGGGACTGGCGCTCAGCATCTGGCCCCTGCAGCACCCAGTCCAGTTGGCGCATCGCACAATGCGCCTCCACCTCACGTTTCTCCTTTGCGAAAACCAGCAACAATACCCGTCTCTCAGCAGGCGCCACCGGTGTCGACTGGGTATTTTGCACCTATTCCAGGACATGAAGCACAGGTTATTCCAATTGCAGGTGGTGCAAGTTCTGGACGACCACAAGAAGGACGACCACAAGAAGCCCCCTCGACCGAGAACCAGCCTGGTCAGCCGTTTTGCACACAGCCTGCGCCCGGAGGTGGTCTGTCACAACCAGAGACACCGTCCCAGGTTTCGCAAAGCCCTCAAATTCCCAAACCGGGCTCTCTGAAGTGGGAACCCCCATATCAACCTTCCCCAGGAGCTCAGCAACAACGACCGCCAAATGTTGCGCAGTTCCCACAACACCGGCCCTCCCAGTCATGGAGCCCGCAGCCCCCTCCGCAGTTTTCCCATCCTCCACCGCTTCAGGGTCCGCCTCAAGGTCCACCTCAAGGTCCGCCCCAAGGCCATGTCCCACAACAGGCATCATTTTCTCCACGACCGATACAAGGTACATATCAACAAGGTGGTCATGGAGTTCCTGCTCTACAGCCTGCGCCCCCGAGGTCTCACTCAGGATCACCAGCTCCGTTGCAGCGACCCATGGGTGTACCCTCACCGCTGTCAGGCCAGTCACGGATGCCACAACCACCATATCAGCATAATCAGCAAGTGCAGCATAATCAGCAAGTGTTTCCACCACCGCAGCCTCTCC
Source organism: Ophiognomonia clavigignenti-juglandacearum (assembly GCA_003671545.1). NCBI lineage: Eukaryota > Fungi > Ascomycota > Sordariomycetes > Diaporthales > Gnomoniaceae > Ophiognomonia > Ophiognomonia clavigignenti-juglandacearum. Next base: position 27,422 of record PYFS01004738.1, on the reverse strand, counting down.
CTCCTCCCAATCGCATGGCGCCGCCTGCAACTGCTACCCCTCCTCCACAGTCACCTGGCCACGTCCCCCAACAGCATTGGCAGCAAACTCCAGGACCGGCTCAACTACCGCCTACAGGTGCTCAGCATGGGGCACCGCAACATGCTACGCCGCCAATGGCATCTTTGCCTCAATCATACCAGCCGCGTTACCCTCCTGCGCCGCGGCCCGTGCCGCCTCACGCTCTTGCTCCGCCTCAGCAGTCTGCAACTCCAGGACCGCGACGGCCTCCCCCGGTGCTGCCACACACACCTTCGACTATGCCGTTCCACTTTAGGGGAAGTGGTACAAAATGGGCCGGTCAGCCAACGCCATCAACACCTGGACCTGTCGTTGGCGAAGTCCAAAGTCCCGCCTTTGAACCGCTGAGCCCTGTATTGCAGGCTGCCTCCTTGGCCTCCGCTAGAAAGCAGTCTAAACCGGCCGGTATAGACACTGCAGCTTCGAAGAAGGGAGGTAGGGGAGGGTCACGAAGCGCGCAGCCTGGCCGCGAAGGATCACGACAAACGCGGACGCCGTCCGCTGTATCTCCTCGCGACGATCAAAGTCAAATGGAAGTGGACTTTGGTGCCAAGGTCAAGCGCGAGGATGGGACTCCCAGGCCGCTTGAAGACGCTGGTGACACTACTGCGGATGAGAGCATGTCTGGTCGCCGTCAATTCGCATCGCCCCGGAACCCTAGAGGGGTCGGCAAACGCAAACGGCAAGACTCAATGGCGACAGAATTTCGACCTCGCGGACCTCCTCCTCCCCCGCCCGGCATTCCAACTCATGTGTTGTGGACGCGCGCATTTCCCAAGGTTAGTTCTACTTGTCTTGATGGCGTGGTCAGTCACAAGTACGCGAATATGTTTCAGAATCCTATCAAAGCCAAAGAGGCACCCGGTTACAAGTCCATCATACTACAGCCTACTTGCTTGAAGGAAATCCAAAAGGCCATTACCGCAGGACACAAAGCAGCAACAGCTGCTGCTGCTACCCTATCAGACGGCGACCCTGGCACCAGCAGCGTCTGGCTACCCATCAGCGAGGACCTCGTCCCTCCGCGTGCCATCATCAACAGCGTCCAACTCGAGCGAGAGTTGGACCACATGTTCGCAAACGCGATCATGTACAATCTGGATCCCAACCGTGGTCCTGGCCCTGCGTTCCAGAAAGGGAGTGGTGTTGGCGAGAAGGGAGCAAACGAAGCGCATGGACGAGTTCAAAGCCACGAAGCAGGTGACGCTGCCAATATGATCGGCTATAAGGTCGACGAGAACAGCGTGGTCAATGAGACGAACTCCATGTTCAAGACTGTGTCTCACCTGCTCATGGAACTCCGTATGTCGGAGGCGGAGCCGGGCAATCCACCTGCGCCGCTGCCACCCGGAGCTGTGCCTACTAGTGATAGACTGGCTCGTGGGTCGATTGCCTCGGTGACGGATGGGCTGGGGCCGGCGCAAACACCTGCGTCGGGGGTTGGTGGGTCGTTTGCAGAGGAGGACACTGAGGAATCGCATGCAGATCGCGAGCATGAGGGTGCCGGTGGCGCGTCTAAACGCCGCCGCGTTGGCAGGGTCTAATAAGTGGACTAGTGGGATCGGGGCCATGCAGAGATGTTGGCTACCATCGCAGTTTGCGCTGGGTAGTTCAATCATCGCTGAATGTGGCTTGTTCATTATCTCATTTGGCAAGACTTGGACGGCTATCACGCTGTTCAAGACAGGAAACCACCTTATGATTTCTGAGGTCGGGAAGAGGTGTCAGCCCTGATAATGTTGGGTGACGGCAATAAGACCACGATACTGCGTCGTCTGCAAGCTGCAGAAATAGAATAATGACTGGAGCAGCAGTGTAGCGAGTGCTTGAGGATGTCACTCGTTAGCTTCACTGCGTGTAATACACTCCAGACAAGAATTGATCAACATCAACGATGAATTTCCATCGCATCCAATGCGGTCCAGAAAGAGCTGTGTGATGGACCCTCAACAAGAGAGTAGACGTGACACTGCGCTGCTCACCATGATACGTAAGCAGAGAGAGCCCTGCACCTCCAGTGATGAAGTTCAAAACCTTGCTATGGAAAAATGAAAACAAGCACATGACCTAGCTAATAAGCATGCACGCTGCGATCTCCAGGTGGGTTGGCTTTACGCTTTTGTCCTGTCACGCACTCAAACGTTTCGATTGCCGGGAGATGGTTCCAGCATCTGGTGTTTCACTGTTTGGATTTGGTGGGTCGTGCTCCATTGTCCTCATCGGGAAGGTCCAGAATCTTATTGTTCATCACCAGCAAACTTTGCATCTGAACAGAGAGAAACTTAGACAGGCCTGGCTGGCGGGTGTATCAAATCGGACGAATGTGGCGATAAGTTTGCCACGGCTTGCCCAGGTGCTTTCTAGAATTCCAAATCCGCGAACGGTCCCGGCGGCAGCGCTGTGAGATGCGGACATGCTCGTACTCGGTGGTCTGACGGTGCTCCTTCACTACAGAGACAAATATCTGAGAGTGGTAAAAATACCGAGCATGTTAGTTGAGCTGTGTATTGGTGTTTTTTTTTGCCTGGGCATGAGTTGTTCGATTGTGAATTGGGATCGGTTGAGTTTCTCAGCCTTGTTCAGCGTGTGACGTTGGAAAGACAAGGGTCCTGGTTACATAAGCCGCACAAGTTAGACAAGGCTGTGGTGCCCATTGAACGCCTTTAATCGGACATGACAATGCACAGTGATTAAAGCCATAGAATGCATATGGGTAGCTAAACAGCCTTTGATGTTTCAGAGTTCCATTGTTTGACCCCAAGGAGAAGTGCACTATGTAGGAGAGCCTTCACTTCCTTCTCTACTCTGCTCCTCCTCTTCCTGGTCCTCCCCAGATCCTTTAGCAATTCATGAATGAAATTGTTCTTTTCTAGATTGGTTCTTGTCTTGTCAGTGCATTGTGCTTGAAAAATCAGGTGGAACCATGCTGACTAATGAGCAGATCCTTGCAGTCATCCACCCGCAATGTGGGTCTGAATATTAGCAGAATTTTCACAGCTTTTTTCATCAAACAACATACAATTTGCCTGGTTAGCTCAATCGGTAGAGCGTGAGACTCTTAATCTCAAGGCTGCGGGTTCGACCCCCGCATCGGGCTCAATTCCTGATGAACAAATTGTGTGTTTCTTTTTGCGCTTTTTTGCCATGTCTTCACATACCTAGGCCGAGAGCTGCCCGCCGCAAGGGACTTTGTGTAGGAGGCCATGCTTGAAACGCTGAAGCAGAACATTACATCTTCTGGATGCTGGCAGAAAATCCCTTTGGAGCAGAGATGTACAGCTCCCATTTTGGAATCGAGATCGATTTGCCTGGGTGAGGCTCAACACCTCTGCATGACATACGGAACAGGGCGGATACCAGGAAACTACTGCACTTGATCCTATGCACCAAGCTCAATGAACAAGAAGGACTCAAAGTCAGCTTGTAAATGCTGCTAGCTAAAGCTGAGAGCATCCAGGCCAGGGCCCGTGGAAAAGTTGTTTTGTAGAGGTGAGTCCACAGTTCAGATCACGAAGATTAATCTCCACCAACATCACTCAGCAGCTTGCAAATTTACGACAGACCTTCGGACCACCGATTCCATCGCTCAAAACATCCCGTGAAATTTGCCCTTTGAGAGGTGATATTGCCATGGAGCAGAGTATGATGACATGTTGATCGGCGAGGACCTGCCCGTGCACTTTGTACGCTGGAAGAACAATTGCCACGCCTACCAAGGTATTGCACCGAATCTGCATCACCGTAAAAAAGATCCCTTAGTGCAATCTTCTCATCTAGTTCGTTTAAGTAGGCAGTAACGATTCGAGCCGAGATATCCGCATCGCTTTGCATGTTGGCTGCGACTCGCGACAGTACCTGGGTAGCGTCCCCTGAGGGTATGAAACAAGGTATCTATTAGGCACAAATATTTCTTACGATCTAGGGTCTTTGAAGCCTTCATGCTTATTACCAGTCACTAATCGATCAGAGAAGATTGTCGCGTTGGCTGTGTCCCGGGTCTACTCACCATCTTCGCAAAATGCCACTTTCCTGGCCGCTGGCCACTGGCCACTTCTGCCGCTTTCCCTGCTATCTCCCACTTGAGGACACTTGCGCACTACTGATTCAAACCGTTTATAGCGAGTCTACAAACTCTGAGCGTGAAGCGCATCAGATATCTTACAGAAACAGTGGTAGCAAAAGGTAATCCACCGCCGGCCATTCTCAACGCAGCGTAGTAATACTTACTGTCATGGTACCTAACGAGTCATGACTGTACGGTCATATATTCCCACCAGGCGGAAGCCTGGTATTAGGTACTCCTTGTGTCTTCGTGTTACAGCAAGTTCTTCACCTAGACCCAGGGCCTTGCCATTCTGTGCCGTGACCCTTACTTGAGTTACCTGCTACTAGGTGACGGCTTACCAAGGCCCAGAAGGCTTGTATTGATGTGCCAGGTAAATTTTGTTGATCATACTCCAGCGGAACTGTGCGGGCTAGGTCTCTGCGCTGATGTGCTTCATCTTGAATTTCAATGATAGCCTCCGAGTGTCTACTACCTGTCGATCGGAAAGGTATGGCTGCTGCGCGAAGTCGCGAGACCAAAGTTACCATGTCAGTGCATGCACCTCCAAGCCAAGCAGCGCTTCCTGATCAATGCTCACATTTTCAAAGAAGGCAGATACCAAAACAGGCTTTGAGTCTTTGACTATATAGGTACCTACCCCGTATGCTTTCCAAAGTTGTTTGAAGTATTTACGAAACGAAACAACTCTATACTAGCACGTATTTAATAGTCGAGCGGGTAAATATCAAGCTTTGTGATAGCCGCTCGGTTCCTCGTCTCATGGCCAGCAAGGTTTCTTATTTTCCCGATCATCACACCCATCTAAAACATAAATCACAGCAAGCAAGCCTTGATATTGTGGTTCGAAATTTGAGTCTGTCCTGAAGCTTGATCTGTGGTGCCAGATTATCCCCCGGTTTCCCTGCAAGACATTTGCCTAGACAAGCCAAGAGTATATGTTCCACCACTGATCACTATGGCGTCAACATATTACACCAGAAGTATCCCACACTAGAGGTCTAATGCACCCATGTGTTAGTATCACTTCAGCCTCTCGTGCTGGCCACAACCCGTGACTTCTTCTCCCAATCTCTTACGACTGACTTGAGCCTGTCACGCGTCGACGCTTATCGTGCGCAAGAGCTCCGAAACGAGCCGTCATACTCTTCGCGCCATTATTAAGTGTCTGCAAGATGTCTTCTGAGACATTGTCTGATCAGGCGTCGTCGGGGACTCAGGGGGGAGCGAGTCTGGGAACGGTGGATAAGAACCCTTCAAGTTGGCTCCAGATGCTCAACATCGCCATTGTCGCCGTTTCGCCCATACTGGCCATGCTGGCGGTCTCGCTCCGAATCTTTGTGCGAGCACAGTTACGAACCATAGGCTGGGGTGAGTGCAGCCCCAACTCAGTCGCCCATTTCGTGTCTCAGGGCAGGAGTAACGGAAAGGGTGCAGACGATTATTTCGCCATCACCGCTATGCTCTTCAGCATCATTCTTTCAGTCGGCACGATATTTGGTCAGTACAAGTGGTCCCCGTTCAACGCCAGCATGGTTCAACTCGGCCAGAGTACCTAGGTATTGACTTACCTTACTTGCTTCTAGCTTTCAAGTTGAACTTCATTGGCATTCACTACTACGACATTCCTAAAGGTTTAGACCCGACTGAGGGGCTGATTTGGATCTGGGTGATTGGCCTCTTCTACAATCCAGTCCTCGCCTTCGTCAAGCAGTCCGTGTTGGTCTTTATCCTACGAATTGCAGGGCTTGACCGGCGGGTCCGAATCATCTGTTGGTTCACGTCCATTTTCAACATGGCAGAGATGGTTGCCGTCTTCTTCGTTGTTGTGTTCCAGTGTAACCCAATCGAGTCATTTTGGCACCTGGAGCTTGGTCAAAACTGCATCGACCAGAGGTCTTTCGCCCTCGTTACGTCAATGTTGACTATTTTTACCGACGTTGTCGTGGTGGCCCTACCATTCTGGGTATTCCTGGGTCTGAAGATCAGCAAAGCGAAGAAGGTGGCCTTGATCGTGGTCTTTTCATTGGGTCTCATGTTAGTGAACTTTCAACTGGATATCTCTCCTCCCTCAGCACAGTCCTGAGAAGGTTGCAATGTAGCTACTGACCCAGATTCTGTTACAGTGTTACCATCGTCAGTGTTGTACGTCTATACACACTCTACAAGATGTTCAGCACTACCGACCCAGACGTCAACTACTCCGCCGCTCCCAGCATCTCTTCCATCGAATGTAATCTGGCCATCATAACAGCATGCGCACCCACTCTGTGGCCTCTGATCCGACGGTGGAGAAACCTAGGCGCAACCACCACAGCCTCCTCAATACCATCCACTTGTGTGCATTGCCGGTGCGGGAGGCATCCTCAGAATATGGCTCCGGCTACAGACTATTCGGGGCACAGGCTTCTACGCAAACAGTCCCCGATGTTCAGTCTCACCACCTATGGCACTGACACGACTCTGACGAGGCAGTCGTCGAGGATGCGGATGCGAGATATGAAGAGCTTTGACACGTCGGCAGACTCAGAAATCATGAGTGTGAGCCAGGGGCTGCAGGAGATGCGACGGGCTGCAGGAGAGAAACGTTTAGAACTGACTATCAGACCGCAGACGGCCCCTGCAGGAGGGCAATCCACTCCACAGGACAGTACTGATCAAGAGTTTGAGGCGAGTGTACTCAAGTCTGAGCCTGTGAGTCACTTTTCTGAGGCTTCAGACCCTGAAGAGAATATCTTGTTCGTATATATGGGCGAGGTTGAGGAGAATCGACAGTACAAAGAAGGCAAAAGTGGCTCAGGAGACTCGAACGTGTAGGCGAGCAGCCGGGCAGTAAAAGTATGTGCGAGACCGGCATTTTTCGAAGGCAAGGGCTAATGCAGAACAATCATAAGTTCGACAGCTATGATTAGTGGACATTTAATGTCGTCGCCAAGCTGTGCTATGTCTGTTGGATTTTGTGCGGAATGCTTTTCTCAACCGGAATCGCTCTCGCAGACGTAGACGCTTTTAAATTCGCGGTAATACTGCAGGCATCTGTGATATGCATGCCTTCTGAGTGTATCAGTACGCTGCCCAAAGACTTCAGGTGACAATTTGTGTGACAAGCTTGGAAGTTGGGTACCCTGTTGCTTGACTGCTGCCAGGCCCGACTGCTGCTTGCCATCTTCGACTATACCACTTACCTAGGTAGGCTGACTTTTCACATCAGGACGATCTAGAGAAGTATGGTCAATTTACGACTGCAAGAACTAAGAATCCTTGTTAGCGATCACATATGTGGACCATGCCATCTAGATCAAACTGTGAGAACGCCATGTTCGACGTTGAAGCCGGGCACACAACCCATCGCCCCTTAGCAAATCTCTTTGGGCCTATGTTCAGGCTCGTCTGTACATTTGGGACGGAAATGTGCGCCACAATCATAGAAATGGCTCACACACAGTGATTATAGACGACTTGGAAAGATCGGGAATTTGTGGGCCGATGAGAAGGATGACTTCCCCCTGCCTTACCGCGCCTCGGTCCAATATTTGGTGTTTTGTCTCACGTTTGGGGCACCCACCAGTCCGTGTCACACTGCAGCTGGGACGTTCCAGGCTCGGCGCTTGTGATCTGGCCCTTGTTCCTGTCGTCCTATGATTTTTGTAGTATCCTGCCACGTTATCAAAGCTTGAGCAAAATTTTGGGCTAACAGGGACCGATCGTGCATGACGCTCATAATGTGATTTCTCACGAATCCAATCAGACGAACTTGGATCCACCTAACCTATCCATCGCCAGTGTTGTTGTGCTGGCCAGACTCCCATATCGCTTATAATCTAACACGTCCCGGCAAGTAACTCCTATCATGTGAGGATGCATTCAGACCATCTGGGGATCCAAGCAACTGTGTTTGCCTTAACTTTGGCAGCCTCATCTGAGTGGTGACCTCGGAACATCTGACTGGCGAGTCCAGTACACTGGTCACTCAAAACCATGTCCGCTACGACAACTGCACCTCTTGCAGCTCTGACCACCATATTCACTCCGCCATGTTCAGCAAGATCGTTGCTGACATCGTCCAAAAAACCTTCTCAGTATCCGGCGTTTCCAATAGCAGACCCAGCCGCCTGCAACCCTCCAAACTGGGCGGCCAATATCGCAGGCAAGGGCTTCCAGTACTACTCCCCAGCCATATGCCCAAGCGGATATGAAGTTGGACCTAATTGCCAAATCACCAAGACAAGGACAGGCGAGGGGTTTCCAAGTGTTGGGCCTGGTGAAACTGCTGTTTACTGCGTACCCAGGTGAGAAGGCACCCGATCTCAGCCTCCTGAGAGGCCGCCGCTGATAATAAGATATTGATTCTTAGTGGACATTCTTGCACAACTGACATCACGGATTTCCGTGGAGGAGTATGGGGAGCGACCAGCAATGGCGCAGATATGTTCACAGTCGGGCCCGCAATGCAAATTCGTTTTCAGGAATCGGACTTGTTGGTACTCGAGACTCATCCCCTCACTCCAGGACTTACCTTTGAATCTTTTGGAGTGCCTGGATCCACTTCAACCATTCTGACTGATGCAAACAAGTCTTCGACTTCGATTGGTGTCACTGCGTCTGCAGCAGAGACTGTCGCAACGTCAAACCCCGCGACGAAACCCACGTTGTCCACGGCCAGCTCCACTGGGCAACCATCAACACAGATTCAGACTGGCTCAGAGACTATCAGGTCGTCTTCAAGCCCGGTTCTGGCCTCTGCGTCGCGACTCGTGAGCCAGGATTCTCTCCAGCCGGGACTTGTTGCAGTGATAGTCCTCGCAGTGGTTGCCACGTTTGCAGCCATTCTCTATGTCGTATACCAGCTGAGACGATCCCGTGGAAGCCTCGGGTGTACTTTATCCCAAAGTGTACGGAGTATCCCGGTCTCCAGTAATCCGAGTACTCCGACTGTGAGGACTAGTGATGACGAAGAAAGCCCGGGACGCACAAACCTGGAATCCACTTCACACATCAACACCGCGGAGCTGGAGGAAAACATGGTCGATCCCCTGAGATCTTTAGCGTTCGATGACCCGGTGGGATCGAAAGACAGTCCAGCTGAATTTGACGCAGATCTATCACAGCGCCTCTCGGAACCTTTCAGCTGGTTATCCAAAATGCTCTCCAGGGCGACGCACTCATCAGTCTCTACGAGATCTTCTTCCCTATCCAGATGGACTCAGAGATCTCTCGCGACCTCTGGAGACTGGGAGACCTTCATTCAGGGAAAGGCAGAAAGAGCAAGCCATGAGCCGCGGACGTCGGCGACATCTGAGGCGGTACTTGCTCCCGCATTACAAACCATAGTCGATGATGGCAGGTCAGAAGAGAAAGCAGATCCCACTATGGATTCTCCAAAAATACGGTCTTTTGATAGGCTAAGCTCAGGAACTTTCGGGAGGGTATCAGTCCGTGGACAGTCTCCTGCCAGGCCTACCTCATCCAGGAGATATGCGAGGACGTCGTCTACCAAGGACAGATCAAGGCAGTCTGTGTAAAAAGAGATGCCGAGAGCATATAACCTTGGATATTGAACTTCAAGTGTCTAGTGATCACTATTTAAGTACTGATAGCTGTAATCGATAGCTCCATGCTCAAGATGAATGCAAAAGCTTTGCTGAGACGCATCTTTCTATATAGAAGAACCTCTAGGCCTGTCTTCACATTTCCCAAAAACTTTCACTCAAATATCTTGCTGAGTATTCTGTCGACTTTGCCCGATTCTCGTGGCAAAGCGCCAGCTTCGTACTTGTCGATCTCTTCTCTCAGCCCGCCTAGGCTAAGGTCCGCTGTGCCAGGCCATATGTACTTGGTTCGAAAATAGAATTTCCAGCCACAAAGAGCGAGAAAGAAAAACCCTATCATGGCGTAGTCTAAGAAGAACCACATCACGTCCCATCCGTCTTTTAAAAAAAGATCATAGCCCCCAGCTAGCAACATGAAGACCGTGCCGGCCATGGCAAAGTAAGAAGTATAAGGCTGAAGATGCCCCTTATATGCCAGTGTATCCCTGGAAAGACCTTGTTGCTTCAGAGCTGAGAAGAAGTGTCGATATGTCAGCGCGGTGAAGAAATAGTTGAGCAACTGACAGCAAGTGACAAGATCAACGAGATACGTCAACACCACCGCAGAAGAATGGCTGACTTGCAGAAATGCCAGCAAGCAGAAAAGAAGAGAGAACAGAAACGCCCAAAGAGGGACGCCGGCCTTCGTGCACCAGCTGAAGACTCGCGGTGCATGCCCTTCCAACGCCATGCCATGCAGTGTTCGAGTCGCGGAGAAGAGCAGGCCGTTGCCAGAACTGAAAATCGAGGTCATGATGAGGGCATTGACAAGATGAGGCAGTGTTTGAATGCTGAGTCGGCCCATCGCAATGACGTAGGGTCTAGAGTAAACGTCAGAAAGAGGATTACGGGTAACGATGGTACTTTGGGAGGGACGAGCTTACGATGCTGCCCCTGTGCCGGAACCAGAAACTTCGCCCCCAAGAATTTTGTTCAATGTTTCATCATTGTAGGGGATCACGATGCCCATGCATAGTGAAGAGCCCACAAAGAAGAGCATTATACGCCAGACGAATGATCGAAACGCAGGAGGTAGAATTCTGCGAGGCATTTGGGTCTCGGCGGCAACCATGGAGATGTATTCTGGACCGCATATTCTTCACGCGCGATCCGATCAGCGACCTGAAATTCATGTAGAACCTTTAAGGGATAGATAATAATACGTACGAGAAGCTGGCTTGATATAAACAAGACAGGATGCCTAGGAACCGACCAGTTCCTCCCGGGGCAAGGTGCTCCACGAACGCTCCAGGGTTTTGCCAGTACCGGAAGCCGTATCGATCATGCAAAGGGTTTCCGCCCAGCATCGTAACGAGCGTGAAGCCAAACAGTCCCAGCATCAAGAAGACCTTGAATATCGACAAATAAAACTCCGAGATGCCAAAATAGCGGACCGTAGCAATATTGAGTATCGTGTACAGAACCATCATAGCCACGATGACGGCCACGGCGGGGACTTGATCTGTCCAGAACGTGATCATGATGTTCATAGCAACAATCTCAAAAGGCACAAGAAAGGCCATGTTGAGGAAGAAATTCCATGCCATGGCAAATCCAAGTGCAGAATCTACCCACTCGCCTCCGAAGCGGATGAAGGGTGAAGGCACGGGAAGGAAAGTGACCATTTCGGCAAAACATTCGTTCACTGCCCACACAACCGCGCTCCAGATAAGGAACGCGATGAAGAGGCCTGCCGGACCTCCTTTAGGAAGGGCGGAACCCATCTGAACAAAAAGAGCTTGCACATACACTTAGCAACCTGACGTTTCGATAATTCTATCTAAAAATCCTCCCGCGAAGTCGGTTTCAACTTACAGGTACCAATTGCTCCACCAATTGCAAATAGTTGCACCTCCTTCCCTCGTAGTTTGCGATGTAGAGCCTGGGAGCCGGAATTGACTGAAATAGTCGTGCTATCGCCGTGTATAATGTCATCGGCGTAGTCCTCACCAGGGGATGGACAAGGGGCGGCCGCTGGTGACATCATGTCCTTCTCAGGATGCTTGAGTGTGGACATATCGGCAGCCAAAGTCTGACTCTAGCTGGAGGCTCTCACAGTATGCGTGATGGTCGCTCTTTCTTTTTTTTTTTTGGGGGGGGGGGGGGGAGAAAAATTTTAAAGGAGCGGAAACGGGGGTGGCTTCAAGGTTGTTCTGTGGGGGGGGGTTTCGGGGGTGTGGGGGGGGGTTCTTTTTTTTTTTTTTTTTGGGGGGGGGGGGGGGAAGAGAAATTATACGAAGCTGGAACTGAGATGACTTCCAAGTCCCAAGGTTACTGCTGGTAAGGGCTATACCCTGCTACCGCTGACCGGCGATTTCTCCCCCCATTCTCTACTTCGTTATCACTGTGGCAGGCCTGAGCCGGCACAGCATGCACAGATAAGACAGGCGGTGCGACCCGACAAAGATAGCATGCACAGCACCTTTGTAACGTTCAATGAAGTACAGTACTGGGGAATGGCAGTACCTCAGCACTGTACTTCTGCCGGTTGCGGGGAAATCTTTGAACCGTCCGACGATATCTACCTCTGTACTTGTTGCCACCGAATCCTGCGACTCGAGAGCGATCACGGATTAAGGAGCGACAACATTGGAACGGTTCGAATCTGGCCTCAACGATATATCATCAACTTTTTTAAACATACCCAGGTATTCTCAAAAATGTCATCAGCGTTCGTGGGCGGGGAACCCAATACTCCCCTGGCCCCGGGTACTGCATCATTTGCCCATTATCTGACTGGAAATATCAAGTACCAACACATGGGCCCCGTCTTGACGGCAGTCGGCATTCTGATACTCACTTTCTTCCTTCACCAGGTAAGACACCGGGCACGTCAAAATCCTGACATCCAGATTGCTGATTTACCCAGGTCGCCTTCTCAACTGATATCCCTCATATTAAAGGGCTACCACAAGCCCCAGGAGCCGTTCCGGTCTTCGGTCATCTTCTGAAGCTCGGCGATGACCACGCAACCACGTGTGAGAAGTGGTGGCGGCAGTATGGCCAGTCCGTCTTCCAGATAAAATTGGGCAACACTCGGGCCGTAGTGTTCAACTCTTTCGAGGACTGCAAGAGAATACTCCTAGGGCACCAGAATGCGGTCATTGACCGCCCCAAGCTGTACACTTTCCACGGCGTCATCAGCAGCACACAGGGCTTTACCATCGGCTCGTCTCCCTGGGACGAATCCTGCAAGAACAAGCGCAAAGCAGCCGGTACCGCGCTGTCGAGGCCAGCTTTGAAGAACTACTACCCCATGTTCGACCTTGAGAGCTATTGCATAGTGCGAGACCTCGAAAAGGATAGCCGCAACGGAGATGTGGAGCTCGATATTCGACCCTACATCCAAAGATTTGCGCTCAACACCACTCTGACCCTCTGCTATGGCATACGCATGGACGCTGTATACGACGACTTACTCCGTGAGATTCTTCACGTCGGCTCGGCTATTTCACTGTTGCGAAGCGCGTCTGAGAATCTGCAGGATTACGTTCCATTCCTCAGATATCTCCCAAACAACGAGAAGACTGCTCGGTCCAAGGAGCTGCGGGCGAGGCGCGATGCCTATCTGGACTTGCTCTTGGACAAGGTTCGAGACATGATCAAGCGAGGCATCGACAAGCCATGCATCTCAGCAGCCATCCTCAAAGATGAGGAGACCAAGCTCACTGGTGTCGAAGTCTCTTCTATCTGCTTGTCCTTGGTTTCTGGCGGGTTTGAGACCATTCCCGGGACGCTAACATCCTGTCTTGGTTCCCTCTGCACACAGGAGGGCCAGGCTTGGCAAGATCGCGCATATGAGGATATCAAGCGTTACTATCCAGACATCCGGGACGCATGGACATCATGTTTCGTCGATGAGAAGGTGCCCTATGTCAATGCTATCGTGAAAGAGGCGGGGCGCTATTATACCGTCTCCAGCATGAGCCTTCCACGCAAGACAGTGTCAGATGTCAACTGGGATGGAAGTATCATTCCCGCTGGCACTATGGTACTGATTAATGCCCAAGCAGCAAATCATGGTACGTAGCCTGAATCTTGTACGACTTCCACAGAGATCTTTGACGCGACGTTGACACGGCTTACCAGATATCGACCATTTCGGACCTGACGCGGCTTCTTTCAAGCCAGAACGTTGGCTTAAGAGTCTGGATCCTCCTGCTGAGAGTGAATCCAGCGGTCTGGGCCACATGAGTTTCGGCACTGGGTCTCGTGCGTGCTCGGGTCAATACATTGCATCCAGACTGCTGTACTCCGCGTTGGTCAGGATTCTGTCGGCATACAGAATTGTTGCCAGTGATTCATATCCCCCCAACACGGACTATGTCGAGTACAACCAGTTCAAGACCGCACTAGTGGCTATTCCGAAGCATTTCAAGATCAGGCTTATACCCAGAGATGTAGGAACCACTGGAGAGTGTCTAGCTGCAGCGGAGACAAGGACTAAAGAGCACTACAAGGAGTCATAAATATCCAGGTAGAATGTTTCTGCATGCTGGCCAGATCAAGCTTGAAGTTTTCAAGTTCAGGTGGATGCTACCTAAGCTGGAGACCAATTTCCGTTTCCGTTCACCTTGAACCCGAGAGATATCACACACCGATATCTACTGGTTAAATGTCACACGAAATTTACAATGTATCAAGAAGTACTTTCGGACAGATCTACGTATCTGAGCCTGGCCCGCGCAGGTACACTATCTTGTACCCCTTCAAGTTGGCTGCACGCTGCTGACGACTCAGGGGACTGCAGATGCAATGTGATGCCACAAGCACCAACATGTCCCGCCTCACTAATAATTGCCAACCAGAAAATTGGCTGGCCGGCCCAACGGGCATCGACTTTTTTGATCTGGTCGAGTGATAGAAATCAAGTGATCGGTCCCCCCCAGGAGGGGCCTGCCTCGCTTGTTTCTCATCTGACACGCCAGCAGCTGACCTGGACGTGAACCCTCGATCCTGATCTTTGTTGGGTGGAGACGGTAACCAGAACGCAACACACAAGTTGCGAGCCAGACTTGCTCTCAATTCTCAGACGCTACAATTAGGATCACCAAATCTGAGAACCAGGGGGCTTATAACAACAGCAGACATGGAGTATGTCTTCTCTATCTGGCTGCATCGGGTATGAAGCCGATGTTCTAGACTTGAATGACGTGTATTCAGTACTCAGGAAACCAGTCATGCAGAGATCACACAGGATTCACATGCACTTTCGAAGTCCGCACTTGCGCTTCTCCGTGTTCTCTCGTGCCTGGACCCGGACCGCATCCAGGAGAGCATTTTGTATCAGGATACGACGAACGTCCAGTTGCCGGACTATCCAAAATCCAAATTCGGGTACTTGGACGCTCGGACAGAGCTGACTCGAAGTTCTTTGGTCACTCACGACATGGGTAACAGCGAGCTTCGGATGCACAGGATCTTGCAGGATGCTGTGAGAGAGCAACTTTCGGACGACGACAGACTCGCTGTTTTTGAAACCATTGTCATTCTTCTGGCAAATTCTTGGCCCTTAGTCAAATTTGATGAGC
Source organism: Ophiognomonia clavigignenti-juglandacearum (assembly GCA_003671545.1). NCBI lineage: Eukaryota > Fungi > Ascomycota > Sordariomycetes > Diaporthales > Gnomoniaceae > Ophiognomonia > Ophiognomonia clavigignenti-juglandacearum. Next base: position 12,180 of record PYFS01004738.1, on the reverse strand, counting down.
GCAATCTTCTCCGATTGCAGAAATGCGAAAAGCTGTTCCCACACTTGCAGAGGCTGGTGGATTTATTCGAATACTCGATCATATCTGGTCGAATGCGACCTAGCTTGTACAGTGGAGCAATGTTCAACGAGGCGGCTTGGTAGGATCCGAATTCACCACCCGAACGCGGTACAATGTCACTGACCATATGGCCCATACCAGGTACATGATTGAGCGAGCGTACAACGACAAGTGCGGCACCTTTGCATCTATGTCTCTTTCTATCTTTGATCACATCCCGAAAAGCCGCTTCGACGAGGATCAGAGCTTGAGCAGATCGCTGTCCCAGAGCCACCAGTACAAGGCGGTGTCATGCATTTTCACCGACACGCCCGGCGCTCTGCGCCATCTGAAAATAATGATTGGACAGATCTTTGGCCGCCTGTCAAAATGGGGCCGGGTCGAGGACAAGATCCAACTGGCTGACGCTTACAATGATTCTGCAATGGCGTACATGCGGATGGGCGAGGAGGAGACCGCGATCAAGTCCTGGCTGCAATATCCCAGGGGACGAAAACAAAGTAAAAATCAGACAAGAATGGCCTGCAATTCACCTCGGAACGATTTACGCTATGCGAGGGGAGTGGGAGAAGGGCGAAGAGCTCTTGTTACCGATCCTGAAAGCCCGAGAGGAGGTCTTTGGAAAGGACGCTACCGTTTCCATGGTGTAAGTCATCGCATCTGCCAAGTTTGCTCCCCAAATTCTGACGTCTTTCCAGATCTGGCAAGATTTTGCACGTATTAGGTGACCTTCGACGTGCGCAAGGGGCGACCAGGGAGGCAACAGACCTATTCCGACGAGCTCTGGGCATCTTCCGTGTTACCATTGGTGATAACCACTATGTTACCGCGGACACTTGCTACCGCCTAGCTGAGCAGCTCGTCACGAATAGAAATGGGGACCAAAGCGACGCTAGGTAATACCAGAGAGCCCCGAGAAACCTGCTTGCGTCAACATAACTCACTGACACCTTCGTAGACTCTTACTGGACGAGAGCCTGAAGGTGTTTGGCGACATTCGATGGTACAAGCCTCAGGCAGCTCGTTCCGCATTCATGCAGGGCAAAGAACTTACGAAGATGGGGCATGATTGCGAAGCGGAAGCACAGCTCTCGCGGGCGATGGAGCTTCGAGGAGAGCTCGTCCCTAACGACAAGCGCACCATCGATGACTTGTGCTATGACGATTTTGACGAGGTTGTGTACTTCATGTCACGCTGAGGACCCAGGAAAGTGTGTGCTTGTGGTGTAGGATTAGTACAGAGTTTCTGTCGGTCTTGTTTTCGCACGGCGTGGTGCTTTCAGGAGGCAGTGTTTTGGTGATCAGGGGGTTCGTGAATTTAACCAAGTCTCATTAATTGCACCCGGCCCTACCCGCCTGTTAAAGCGGTTGCACTCCACACCCATTTCCACGACATGGCGCCCGCTGTAACGACAGATCGGCTGTTATCCGCCGTTGCTGTATCAATTGCAGACTTATTGTCATCTTCGGCTAGATTCTGTGCCTGGCTCAGGCTTACGGTGACACCCTCACCCCCAGGTAGGAGATGGAGGACATAGGATTCTGATGTTCCCTGCCTGTATCCGTACCTAGACCGGAAACAGAGAATGTCTTCACATCCACAGCAAACCCAGGTACCATTCTTTGAGACATCATACATGCGCGTGTCCATGATAAGCCATGTTTACAGTACGCCTTCCTGAGTGGTAGATACAGTAGCTGACGTGAGAGTCACATCGACTTACTCATCACCGGCTGACCTCTACAAATAAATGCATAGGATCTCATTAAACATGGCTTACAGACACGATGCTCCAAAAGTTGGGACGGCATTCCGTTGTCCTGCGATTTGTCTTACTTTCACACTATGCAGTCTCCCGGGCCACCCATGAACTCCGTCGAGTCTCTCTCTTATCATTTTGTTCTTCTTGGATTCATGGCATACTATGCGACTGAAAGCCTTCTGAAGAGAGCGTGCTGTCGCATCCTACCATCCCTCTACACGCGGCTGCAAGCCCATGGCCAGCTCGTCCCGTTCTTTGGCTTCTGCATGGGTTGGCTCATTACACTGTTTTCCACGCCCATTTGTGTTCATGCGTTTCTGGTTCAACAGCAGAGGGAGGACTCACGTATGCTATCATACCAGCTCACTGTTCAGCTGTCAGAAATCAAGCCGTGGCTAATATCCTCTCAAGATCAATCCTCTGTGTCAATCGAAAAGTGGCTGAGACTTCCTGAAGATCGGCTGTTATCACCTGTATCAACCTCCGGCCAGATCTGCATTGCCTCCCGCTCCATCCTCTGGATTTCCGAGCTCAACAGACTTGATTTCTCGCCTTACTACATCAAGCACCACCTCGCCTCACTCAGCCATCTGTCCCTCCACCTTTGGGGAGGACTCCCGCTGGGCCCCATCTACCTCATCTACGCATCGCTGGTGTCCGAGATACTTTCGACGGGCCTCGCAATCCTATTGATGAGCGGATGGAAGCCTGGCCGCGGTGTGCAAATCGCCCGCTTGGTGTCCGTGGTTGCTCTCCGGATGCCGCCAATTGCGTATAGTCTTGGGAAATACTTGCCGCTCGTGAGAGGGTGGCGTTGGATGGGCTTGGTGACCGGGGCTGCGCTGTACTGGCTTAGCCTTGTGCACCTGGTCTGTCTGATATCTGCGAAAATAGACTCTGGATCCGCACACAAGATCGTGCAGAGACTGAGCCCAGACGCCAGCTTTCACGTCTGCGCCACGGCAGCGTTCTTGGCCACAACATTGTCTACGTGTCACATCTACCGTGAGTCTGAAGGGATGCAGGATACCGCCAGTATCGTCAGTCTGTTGGTCCAGGCCGCTGTGGCTGGATTTGTGGGCGCACAGATGCCAGGTCTTGTAACTCGGTGCAAACACAGGCAATATTGGTTTCAGGCAGGCGTCGTTGCAGCTGTCGCCACTCTATTTCTCTCACCAATATCTATGGTGGGAAACAGTGAGAGGTTGAAGCTTTTGCAAGCGGGCGGGATGTCTCTCCTGCTTGGCGAGGCTGTCGGACGAGTCGAATGCCACCTCGCAGGTTGCTGTGGCAGCAGCATTGTTCGCACCACTCATCCAACACCCCAGATGAGGCTATCTGTGCCGCTTTTGGCAAGCTTTTCTTGTGCTTCGGCATATGCCGCTGTTCTTTGCACATGGTGCTTTGGGGTTCTGAATCTTGCACAATCCAGTATGCTAGCTGTGGTGTCACAAGGCATCGTCAGAATTCTTGCTGAAGTGAGAAGATCGGACATCCCGTGGATCCCTGGTAGATTTTGTGGGAGGAGGTATACCGTCACCAGTGTTGTGGCGGCTGTCCAGGTACGTTTTGGGGTGTGTATGTTCCTGAGTAGCTTTTGAAAACTGCTTCCATGTAATTCACTGGTCGCCAACTATACAGTACAGCAAAATTAACAAAATTTATCTCAATCTTATCTTCTCTCAAATACTTATCCTTATAATCGTCGCTATCATCATCCGCCTTCCTTGCCAAGTTGATCCACTCCAGGCTCTCGTCGTCATGAAACTCATCAGCGGCTTCCACGTCAGCTTCATCTGTAGCGTCCTGGCCAGAGTAAAATTGCGGTTTTAACGCGCGTTGCTGTGGCTCTGGTGAGTCTCATATATCCGAATTCGGACTCTGTTGGTGAAGACAAGCCTTTACCCATGTGTCTGTGTGAGATGTGCAAGTGTCTCGTTGATCAGTTGGAAAGGCAGCGTAGCTGTCTCGAAAACGTGGAGAAACGAAATCTTCGTCACTTGAATCATCGTATCATATCATAGCAGAAATCATAGGGTGTCTACAGAAAATGGGTAGCACCCAATGGTTCTGAGTGCTTGGTAGACGCTTAGTCTGATACTGGAATCGAGCTGCAGTAGCGTTCCTATCTCTGGATGCATGATTTTTATCCTTGCCACAGTCCCGAGGTCACCACGTTACCTTTTGAGATTCGTGTGATAGAATCTATATGCAGGAACAAAGTCTTCAAGTCCGAAATAGTGCGGGCAGTTCTGAACATATCCTCTGTGACAAGAGTGACGAAGTTGCTTGTACGCAAACATACGCTTATAAAGACCTATTTCTGATTCTTCTGACGACTCATATTCTCTGATGAGGTGTCTGATCCCACGTGCGAGATCGCAATCATTTACAAGATCTTCCATAGCCAGGAATCCTCTTAGCCGAGCTGCGCTGCTGCAGAACATCTGAACTGGCAACACCACACCTTCCGAGATTACCTGGGTAATGGCACTAGGATCGTGTGAACACGCACAGTCCGCATGAACTCAGTACCTTTCAGCGCTTGAATGGTGTCCGGTGTGATTTCGCACAGTAGATTGAGTTGCAGCCATTTTCCCAAAGCAAGTTCTGTTGCCAAAACCAGTGCGTGGCGTGGTGCTTTCAGGGGGTAGTGTTTCCCTGACCAGGGGGGTCGTGAATTTAGCCATAAGTCATTAATCGCACCCGGCCCTACCTACCTAGGTAGCCGCCTGCATACCTGCCGCAATGCCCGTATCCCCCCGCGGCAGTGAGTCCTTATCTTGCCGCAGCAAGATTTATTAGCCCATCTGCCCACAGAACCTGCAGCCTACTGGTGCCACTTTGTCCTGGGCCATGGGCAGCCGGATCGACTCCCATGATATTAACCTCTTGCTTTCTCGAACATGCTGCTCAAGATCAGAAGCAACTGACGAGTGACCAGCTCGGCCGAGCATACCTATCATGGCTCCCATGTCCGCTACTCTGGCATGTATAGCCCTGGTTATTTTCTGTGCCAAATGTTTTTTCGTGGACGCTTTCCTGCTCAGCCCTTTGAGCCGCATTCCGGGACCCAAATCATTCGCAACATCACGATGGCGGCTAGCATATGAGGACTGGAAGGGCACCAGCACTCGAACCATTTATCAGTTGCACCAAGACTTCGGCCCGGTCGTCCGCATCGGCCCGTCCACGGTCTCCTTCAACAGTCTCACTGCCTTGCGCACAATCTACGGACCCGGCAGCCAGTATGGCAGGACCAGCTTCTACAGCATGTTCGATGTCTACGGGCGGCCAAATCTGTTTACGTTTTACTCATCGGAAGAGCACGGGAAACGGAAGAAGCTTCTGTCCCATGCGTACTCAAAATCGAACGTCCTCAAGGCCCCGATAACCGCCCTGGTCGAGGAAAAGGCAAGGAAGTACATCCAGCTAATCGAGTCCGACCAAGATCATACCAGCGAGATTTTTGCCACGCTTCATTATTGGGCGGTGGACAATATTACCCAATTCCTTTATGGAACGTATGGGTCAACATCCGCGATGGAGGGCACACCCGAGCACAGGGCCTTGATAGGAGACATTCTCGATCCGTCACGCCGGAGGCTGTCATGGTGCGCTGTCCACTTTCCTACGGTGACAAAATGGTTGTATGTTCGCTCTGGCTGGCTAGAGCGTGTGGTCAAGCCTTTGCTTCCGATGCAAAAGCCCGCAACTTATTCCGGCATACGGGCTTTTGCACTTCAGGCTTATTACCATTTCAAGGCGCATGCTGAATCGCAAAATGTTCCCTGTAAGTGTCGCTCTCCAAATTATAATGCGGTCCAGGGAAACGGTCATTGTCATCATGCTGATTTTCAACACAGCTGAGAAACAATCTTTCATCCTCGCGCGTCTTTGGCCACACCATCACAAACACAAGCCAGACGGCCTAGACGACCTAGACATCGCATCCGAGTGCGCAGACCATCTGCTAGCCGGAATCGACACCACAAGTGACACCATGCTGTTCCTGGTCTGGGCGTTATCCCAGCCCCAGAATCAGCAGTTCCAGGACAAGCTGAGAGAGGAGGTGCTTAGTCTGCCTGAAGGAGCATTGAATGAGCATGGCGTCCCCAGAGCTGAAGCTGTAGACAAGCTGATCTACTTGGATGCCGTCATCAAAGAGACCTTGCGACTATACGCACCCTTGCCAGTTTTTGCGCCAAGGTCGCTTCTGGTAGACTCGGAGATCGACGGCTATCAAATACCAGCTGGCACAGTCGTGGGCATGGCTCCTTACAGTCTACACCGTAACCCGGACATCTTTAATGAGCCTTTGGACTTCAATCCCGATCGATGGCTGGGAATTTCAGCGAAAGTCGCAGAGATGAACAGGTGGTTTTGGGCATTTGCCAGTGGGGGGAGGATGTGTATTGGTATACAGTGAGTGGATGCCGCGATTGAGCAACATTGAACGGGATGAAATCGAATCTCCAAGTACTTGAGATTGTTCTAAGCCATATGCTAATGCTTAGAAGTCTCGCTATGGCAGAGATGACCACGCTCACAGCAACGATCTACCGTCGATACAGGACTGCGCCTGCATTTGGTTACGAGGGTGTGACTCCAGGTGTGACCTCTCGCTTCGAAGTCTTCCAGGATGACCAGGTCCCTAAGATGAAGGTAAACTGCTGTGGCGGAGAAGCGGGCGCTGAAATTATAATTTCTGACATGACATCTTGTAGGAGCACTGCTGTTTAATCAAGTTCACTGAACTTTCTTCGGGCAGTACCAAGCGGTATTAATTACAGCGTGTAAAGACCGCAGCGAGGAGTCTGGAGCGAGAGACGCGGACATCTGATCACGCTTGGGCAGTCCTCACAAAGCTGGTAGCTTTGGGACACAAAGCTCTAGCCAATGTCGTCCCCTAGAGAAGTCTGGCGTGCTATGCATATGGTCATGGCATCATGTTGTCTGCTTCATGGCGGTGACTGCGGACGAACACCTCCGTGATCGTCAGAATTAGGACTCAATACTCCCGAATGTCGGATCAGGTATGATCCTGTTTATCCAAGCGAGGACGCGCAGCTGTGACCCAGTTTCCACAATCCCTTCTGATGCATCCCATTGCTCTCCCCACATCTATCTTGAGCATTTGTCATACTGTGGTGTCTGGCCCGGTCTCCAGGAGTAGGTAAATATTACAGACGACGGGTGATAGGTCAAGAAGAATGACAATTGCCTGTCATATTACTTGATGATATCTAGCCTGGAAGCCCGAGATACAGGGACGAAGTCGTTACCTTCTTACCTGGGCAGGTCGGTTACGGCTCGGCCCACAACGAGTGGTCCTGCAGGTACAACTGCGTCACCCCAAATTTGACAACAAGGTGGGTGCATGGAGTGCTCGCTTCGCACGTACCACAGTCCCTTTATTACATAGCTTCCACACTTTGAAGGTGGAATAAATCTGGATTTGTGGACATTCGGGGAACTCAAGGTTAATTCTATGGTTAACTGTGACAGCTTACGCGTCGAGCCGGGGCTTCTGCGCGTCTTCTGCGTTCCAGCCATGGATCCAGCGTCGCCTTGCAGATGAAGACATGCTTCGCTCCCAACCACTTCGCTACTGCATGTCCAAAATATAGAGTACATTGTGGGTCAGAATACCCTGGATGAAGATGCTCAGAAACAGACAGCACACGGCAACAGAGCTGTCACTTGTGATGCACAAACCTCGGACATTTCGTCATTACGAAATGATCCCATCCACGCGTCGCCTGAGGCGGCAAACGAACACCTGCCTGATACTGAAAATAGAGCTGGAGGAACCTCGCCATCTGGGTACCAGCACATGAGCCTCATGCTCGAAGTCGGCCAAGTCGGTTGCGGTCGGGGCATGCAACTGCCGGCTGCCTCTGTTCTTCGTGATTCTGCGCAGGTATATAAAGGGTCAGAGATGTTCATGAATCATCATCGAAAGGACTATCATCATCTTCGTCGTCACGAGAATACCCAAAGACACAATGCTTTACTCCCAGATCATTGCTTTCGGCTTGGCGGCCCTCGCTGTCGCTCACCCTGGCCACGAAGAAGAAGAGCACCGCTTCGCCGTCGCTGCTCGCACAAGCACCCAGGCCAACAAGCGCTCTCTTGAAGGCTGTGCCGGCAAACTTCAGTCGCGTGGCATCTCCGACCGCGGCGCTCAGCGCCGGGCGGAGACCCTGAAGAAGCAGCGGCAGGCTCGCGGAATTCCGGTCGATGGTGGGTGACCCTATGCTCTGCGATATGGTTGATTCAGGGTCGAAGAAATGCGGCTGACTTTCCAAAACAACCCACAGCTCCCATTTCCAAGCGCAGCACCATCGGTGTGCTGAACACTGACCACGAGGGCGACATCGACGGTACCGCCGCGATATCGGATGAGACCATTGCGTTCAGCAGCACCACGTGCACCGTGCTGAACCCCGAGGGCGAGGTCGGCCCCTTCTACGTGCTCGGCGAGTACGTCAGGTCGGACATCACCGACGACGAGGAGGGTGTTGAGGTCGTCGCGGACATACAGTTCATTGATGTCAGCACTTGCGAGCCTCTTGCTGGTGTCTGTAAGTGCCGGATCCCTTTTCCGAGATCGTTTGTCAAAATACTAACAGCAATAACTCTGCAGGGGCTGACATCTGGAGTGCCAACTCCACCGGCGTGTACGGAGGCGTTCATAGCCAGGGCAATGGTAACTACGCGGATACGTCGAACCTCGACAAGACCGCCCTCCGTGGTATCCAGCAGGCCGACGACGACGGCGTCGTCCAATTCACGACTATCTTCCCAGGACACTACTCTGGACGCACAACCCACATTGTCAGTATAGTCTATCTGAGCTCCGGAACAGTGGTATGGTCACTTGGCTGACAGTCGTACTTGCACAGCACGTCGTCGTCCACGAGGACGCGACCGAGCTTGCGAACGGCACTCTGACAGGCGGCACCGTTCCCCACATCGGCCAGTTCTTCTTTGACCAGAGTCTCATCACCGAAGTCTACGAGCTGGATCCCTACAGCACCAGCACGGGCACCCTGACCACCAACAAGCAGGATCGTGTGTTTGGCGCGCAGGAGACACAGGGCACTACTTCTGACCCTGTAAGTCCTCGGATAATCTTCTGTAGGAAATTAGTAAGCCATTACTGACATTTTCGTGTGTAGGTCTTCGAGTACGTCTACCTCAGTGATGACCTTAGTGACGGACTGTTCAGCTGGATCGTTGTTGGCATCAACCCTAGTGCCGAGTACAGTAAGTCACTATCCACCCCTGAATATTGCTTGATAAGTTGAGATACCTTCGGATTTCTACCCTCCATACGGAGCACTTGAGCTGAAAATTATTTCTCCAAGCTCCCACATACTCCTTCGAGCTCACTGCAGATGGAGGCGAGCCCGTCGGCTCCAGCACTGGACCCGGCGGTGGCCCTGGTCCCTTCGGAGGCTTGAAGGACTAAGACTTACCGTCTCATCATGTCTTGTTCTGCTCCTATGTTTGCATAGGTTCACCTCACTCACTGAGGAGAAGCGTACTGAGGTACAGAGATGGTGTCGAAGCAAGCACTTCACGAGTGCATACTGTTGTGCTGTCTATGGGTAGCCGGGATTGGCAGTGTATATACGCAAACGCATGGAGTCCCTTCATTTACACAGACAACACTTTGAGCTTGATCACGCTGAAATGCAGTTGAGTCTCAAAATGTGGACTACACTCGTTTAGCAGGTGTGGTGCAACCTTGTGGGGTCTGTCGATTTGATTCCCTGGTGTTATTTTCGAAATTACTTATTTGTTCCCGTCTACAACCTCTCATACAACCTCCCAGCACTACATTACTCCGCTTAAGATTCACTTCGTGTCCTTAAACTGCAGCTGTCAGTCGGTTCACCTCCTGCACAAACAGCGGCTGCACAGCCATGGTCAGCCAAAGCCTAAAGGCCTCTACTTCAAACGCACTCGGCCCAGGCACACCTCGATTCGTCGACATGTAGTACGTCTGTTCTTCCCACTCGTCACCAACACTCTGGGACTTGGACTTCTCAATGTACTGGAACACAGCTTGCGGGATGAAGATTTCCAGAAACCAGTTGTTAGCTTCCTCCGGAGGACCACGCAGACCCTCCATGACAATCGTCCCAGTCCCCGTCGCCGGGAAGCGACGCGTACGAAGTGGATTACCAAGTCGAGAGTAATGTTGAACAACCCCTTCGCTATCAGCACACCCATTACCGCCACCATAATCCCCATCCCCAGCAGACGATCCCTGCGCAGCACCAGGCTGCGCAGCACCATTACCAGCACCTCCCTGGGATCCAGGAGCACTTGCACCGCCTCCCTGAGACGCAGCACCAACGGCATCCGGTCCCGGATCCTGCGCCCCACCAAAAGACTCACCATCAAACTCCCCATCCTCTCCATAACGCCGCCGACAAAACGGACACTGCCTCCACCCCATCTCCAGCGCCGCGGCAAAGCACACCTCGCCCATCACCGCATTGCAGCACCGCAGCACCCGCCTTGGTTCCTGCCGCGGCGCGGCGCCGAGCGGGTTCGCGCACAGCTGGCACTCGGGCCCGGTCTCGGTGCCGTCGTCGACCAGATCGGCGGGCGGCATGAAGCCGCGGAATGCCGCGTCCGCCGCGGGGCAACGACCTTCGGCGGCGGCGGCGGCGGCGACGTTCAACACGCCGAACATGTCGTGCGCGCCGACCAGCCGCTCGACGTCGACGTGCGTCGTGGTGACGGCCTCGGTGACGGCGTCGCCGCGGCGGATGCGCGTCATGCGCTGGATCTCGTCGACCATGCTGAAGAGGGCGTCGCGGTGCTCGTTGAGCACGTGCAGGACGTCGGCGGGCAGGGCCTCGGTCCAGCCCATGACGATGGTGTAGTTGTGCTCGACCGCGGCCTGCACGTCCTCGTCGGCCAGCCGCAGCCGGGCGCGGGTGAACTGCGCGAGGATGGGGCCGAGGCCGTACATTGGGATGTTGGCGAAGGCGCGGACGGCCGCGGCGTACCGTTCGTAGCGCTGCTGGTCGGCGGGGTTGCCGAGGGTCAGGTGTGCGCCGGTGTACATGTCGAGGAGGGCGTAGAGGAAGGCGGCGGAGGCGGCTTCGTTTCCGGCGAGGCTGTTGATTACGCCGCCTGGGTTAGCTACGTTGGTGATATACATGAAGATGTGGACGAAGATGCCGAAGCCATCAGCCATCATACCGTATTCCATCTGACGCTGCGTTCTATTGAGGTTGTCTAGGAGGGTGGTGAGCGAAGGGCGAGGGAAGGCGGTTCTGAACAAACGGATGATAGTAATTCCCGTGATAGGGTGCGGACCATTTGGGCTGGCTTGCAGCTCGGCTGCGATACCTTGAGCATCCCGTGCGATAGATTCTGAATTGAGAGGATTGAGAACACTGCTGTCGTATGCCATGTCAAGAGTCACAGGATGTTGACCACGGTCGTCGTCTTGAGGACGCACTGTGAGATAATCCAGCGTGGCATCGTCCATCAAACCTGTAGCAGTGAAGTGAACCTGTAGGAGCCCTCGGAGGTCGCTGAAGTCCTGGGTCAAATCTTCACGAGGCTCGTACCGTGGCATCTGGACTGCTTCTACCTGAAGTCCGTTATGCTGCATTTGGAGAGCCACGAATGGGAAGAAGACATTTGAGCGCCGAGTGATCTCACCTTGCAGTGGACTAGACGCCAGTCCTGGCAGGGTGAGCAAACGATGAACTGTGTCCTGGATTCCTGCAGGTTGAAGCGAGAGCAGTTGTTCATATCTGCTTCGCCTCTGCTCTAGTATAGTTCCAAGTGCGGATGACATGATGTCGGACTTGATAGATCGATGCTGTTTTTTCTTACTTGTTTTGGGAGATTTTGATATCGTGTTAGATTGTGGGCGAGAATGCGCTTCCAGTGGAAGCGTAGCGCACACCCGTCAGTCTATATGATACTGGAGAGATCCATGTATCCAACATCCGAGCAGTATCCGCCGTTTCCTTATGTTCCTTGGTGCAGCAACTCCCAGGGAGTCTCTCCAGAAAGACAAAGAATACATCCACAATTGGGCGGGTGTTGAGTACACTTACGAAGGGGCTGAACAATGGCATTGAGGAGCTCACGACACCTGGTATACTTTACCTGACAATGCGCATGCATAGTAAACAAATTCGAACCTGCAATACAACAACAACAACAACAACAACAACAACAACAACAATAATAATAATAATAATAATGGTGACAAGAAGAGGAAAGATGCCACACACTGACTTACTCAGGGGAGGAAGCATTGTTTCTTCTGCCCCTAGCACGATGGTCATAGGCAATGAGACCGTCCCCCCCC